>LGRX02009008.1:0-14153 GCA_001247695.2 Cymbomonas tetramitiformis
TCGGTCGTCTCGGGGTGTGGCAAAAGCGTGGCGACAGAAGAGTCGCCGTCGTCCTCAATGGATTCCACGATGCTTACCACGTCAACGCGGTTCTCTATAAATGACGAGGGACGGGCGTCGTCATCGGTGGGGTCGGCCATCGGCTCGGGGCGGGGTGAAGGCGAGGCGGGCGGCGGGGAGTCGGGGACGTCTCGTATCAAGGAGGAAGGAGGGGTGGTGTCGTCATCGGTGGGGTCGGCCATTGGCTCGGGGCGCGGTGAAGGCGAGGCGGGCGGCGGGGAGTCGTGGCCTCGCCTGGAGATAGCACGCATTTATACCACTGTTAGCACGCTAAAGGCGTGGTAAAGGCACCCTAGCGCCGACATACAAACCGCCCAAAGGGGGGGCTCACCTCGCCAGGTCCACATTCCCATGACGCGGAAAGTGGTCGGGGAGCTCGGTCGTCTCGGGGTGTGGCAAAAGCGTGGCGACAGAAGAGTCGCCGTCGTCCTCAATGGATTCCACGATGCTTACCACGTCAACGCGGTTCTCTATAAATGACGAGGGACGGGCGTCGTCATCGGTGGGGTCGGCCATCGGCTCGGGGCGGGGTGAAGGCGAGGCGGGCGGCGGGGGAGCTCTGGACGTCTCGTATCAAGGAGGAAGGAGGGGTGGTGTCGTCATCGGTGGGGTCGGCCATTGGCCTGGGGCGGTGAAGGTGAGGCGGGCGTGGCGGGGGGAGTCGTGGGACGTCTCGTATCAAGGAGGAAGGAGGGGTGGTGTCGTCATCGGTGGGTCGGCCATCGGCCTGGGGCGTGGTGTAGGCGAGGCGCGGCGGGGAGTCGGACGTCTCGTATCAAGGAGGAAGGAGGTGGTCGTCGTGGGGTCGGCCATCGGCTCGGGGCGGTGAAGGCGAGGCGGGCGTGGCGGGGAGTCGTCGACATCTCGTATCAATATCGAGAGAGGGGTGGTGTTATCGATGAGGCGTTGCGACATGAGCATGATTGCAGGGCAATGGACATGAGACAATGTCGCACGCCACGTGTCCGTAATTTTATGGGAAATACGCGGTCGGCGTACATTACCTTGCCCGGTTCTTCTTCCAAAATGGACGGGATCGGCAACCATGACGGGTACCGTAGGGTCGTTAGCATGTCTTGGGCGCAACGATGAAAGTCGCGGGGAGTCATGCAAGTTGGTTCGTCCTTGCGATGGCCACAAGTGCAAATCTGAACCATGCCGACGTTTCTCGACTTACGCGCTTCCAATCTACAAGCGGTTACGTGACAAAGAGCACGCATCATGTCTTCCGTTTGGCACCTGCCACGTTAGAGTGCGGTTAAGATGTCGCTAGTACGTCGATACATAGTCTTTACCATGCTAACGGCATCATATGTGTGCGACAGTGCTGCGAAGGTCCAAATGGACGATTGTGATTCAAGAGTCCAACTGAAAGTTAGGGCACTTTCAAAGGGTCCTTGGAAAAACGAAATCACTCACCTTGCATCATTCACGCACGCCACAGTGGTTTCCGCCCATTGGCTAACTCGAAACTTCTTCGTGTGCTCCTCGAAATGTTGACCCAACCGGAAACCCTCCGGACAACCGACGGTATCGGCAGCAAGTGGTACCGCCGGAGTTGATGGTGCGGAGGTGGCAATATTCACCGGACCACGCGGTGGTGCCAAGGGTACTGGGTGAGGTGCTGGGTGACACATGGCCATTCGGGCTAGTCGTGGCGCACGCGTTTTGGCCACCGGTCGTTCTTGTCGTTGGAGGGAAAGCCCACGGTGACCCGGGGCCGCACGGGGTGTACTTGCGGACGCCTGCACGAACTGGTCATCGGATGCATCGGGGGGAAGTTGGCGAGTCCATTGTTCACGTAGCGCGGAGAAATGCTCTCCGGGGCGAAGTGCTTTACGGGGCATCGCAGGCCTGTGACCCCCCCCCCGTAGGCGCGTTAAGACGTGGTTAGTACGTCATAAAGGAGTCCTAATGCCACACGTTAGGGTGTCATTAGGATACCGTTAGGATGGGCGAACTACAGGCATCCTAAAGGCCTCCTAAAGGTGTCCTAAACCAGGGAATCTTTTGAGGAATATTCCTCTAGGCCTGTTAAGACGCGGTTAGTACGTCATAAAGGAGTCCTAATGCCACACGTTAGGGTGTCATTAGGATACCGTTAGGATGGGCGAACTACAGGCATCCTAAAGGCCTCCTAAAGGTGTCCTAACCAGGGAATCTTTTGAGGAATATTCCTCTAGGCCTGTTAAGATGTGCACCCTAAAGCACGCCCTTAGGACACCTTTAACATGTTGTCGCCGTTAGCATGTAGCTAGCACGCCTTTAGCATGCGTGGCGTTAGCATGTTAACGGCGTCTAGTCTCACCTAGTATGCCGCTAACGGCGTGGCGATAGCATGTTAACGGCGTCTAGTCTCACGTAGTGGGTACCGTAACGGCATACTAACAAAGACGCATGCAAACAAAAAAAAACTAAAAAAAACTGCAAGTCTGGCGTTAGGATACTAAATGACACCATAAGAGCATGCTACCGGCATAATATCCGCGTAATGTACATGGCATGCTAAAGGGGTACTAACGTCATATGACTTGTATGACATAAGCTATAAGACCCAAAAATAGCGAAAAAAACAAAAAAACAAAAATTTGGCAGGGAAATGGGCAAGTTGAAGGGAACACACCCCTCCAAGCAAAATGTTGGTTTTGTTTTTTTTGCCATAGATATGAAGCATTTTGTGCGCACGATTTTTTCAAAATGCGCAGGAGCAAAAAAATAAATATAAACAAAAGAAATAAAATGGAAAGTTCTCACCCCCAATGATTTTGTAGCAATCGGACGGTCGAGGTGACACCCAGAAGAATGGACCGAACAAAATCGTTTCTTATATATAACTGCCCCTTACAGGGATTCGAACCGCACACCCTCCGCCTTCAGAGCGACATCCTACCACTAGACGATTACGGCAAGAGCGATGCTCACCGCAGATGCAAAGTGACCAAGTTCAATGACACAACGTATGACACAGAAGGGCTTGCGTAAAAAGGTCACGAAAAAAGAAAATTGAGCGCCACAAATTCGAACTCCGTGGTCAATGCGAATGCAAGGTAACGAACCGAAGTTCGAACGGTAACCGGGGAGGAGCGCCGTAGCATGCTAGCCGCCAACTAAAGGCGTCTTAACGTTTCACTCTGCGTGGTGTCTCATCGATAAAGACGCAACTCACCCGTACCAAACCGTACACACCCTAAGCCAGGCCGAGCCCCTCACTCAAACATCCACGCATCGATGAGTCACCCCACAACCGAGGAGCGAGAGGCATACGACGACCTCTGCGATGCTATGGGAGAGGAGAAATCATTGGCGGGCTTGTTGGACTACGTGTCGTGGCATAGAAAAAGCGAAGAGGGATTCGCCTCCGCCCCCGCCACCGCAAAAGATGCCAAGTGGAGTAATACCAAGCAAAGGCCCCCCCGAAAATTAAAAGAGGGAGCGGTTGGGATGTGCATGCGCAATCGCGGGGTTCTACAACCCCACGAGCGGGCGGTGCGCGCCGCGATCAACAAAGAGACGGGTGCGCACCGCGGTTCGTTGGATTGTCGTTGCTAGGTTGTATTCTTGTTGCTTAATTAACTTTCTTCTTCCTTCACGTTGTGCAAATACTCAGTGGCGATGAAGGAATGGAATCCCCTCGTCAACGTGGGGGCCCAACAAGAAGCGTACGCCGAGCTCGTGCGCAAAATCGCCAAGGAGAGTGGTCACGACCACTCCGTGGACGTCGCAATCATCCCCTATATACAGGGGAAGATAAGAAACGACGTCAACAACTTCCGCTCCGCGTTCCGTTATGGATCGTGGAAGAAGAAGGGCAAAGCGTGGGTCTTGAAGCCCCACGCAAAGCACCCCTTCGCGAAGGTGGAGGGGGCGGAGGGAATCTCCCTCACGGTCTACAACGACGCGGCAAAGCTTGAGGCCTTGAAAAAAGCTGGGATTGAGCCTGTGGCTCTTCCCACCACGTACGAGGAGGGCCTCCCTAGCCTGGAGGATACACGTAAGTTGCACGTAATGAGCCCTTTTGTGAAAACATGCATAACTTATTTCCTCTCTGGACACTGTGTTTTCTGTTAGTACACCTTTAGTATGGCGCTAACATACTAACTGCATACTAACTGTTTACTAACTGCTTTGCAGGCGAGTGTTTACTAGCCTCGTGGTCGAAGAGCGTTTTATCCCTCGGGGACGAAGAGGAGGAGGACGCCGAAGAGGAAGAGCCCCTCCGAAAGCGACCTGCTGAGTCGGAGGAGGCCCCCGGGGCTTCTCCCTCCAAAAGCACGAGAGCCCAAAAGGCCAAAAAGGGCAAGGAGGATCCTCGCGACAAGGGCAAGGAGGGGGAGGGGGGGGGACATGGAGGCACCCAGTCGGACGAGGAAGACCACGTCAACCTGGCCTCGAGGTATCCAGTGGGGACCGAGGTCTACGTCTACGCCCGCCCTACGGCCGATGACGAGGCCATCAAAGCCCCATTGGAGGAGAAGGAATACTTCACCTCCAACGGGGCTTTAAAACAGGAGGTGCCCCTGTTGGCATGGAAGGTCACTGTGTGTGACCTCCACCAGTCAGTGGAGCATTGGCACGTATCCGAGGAGCTGAAGCTCCCCCCCCTCTTCCTGGGTCTGGAGGTGAGTTTTGCTGCACTTTTTGCCTTTAGGATGCCTTTAGGACTCCTTTAGTATGTTACTGGCGTCTTAACGGAATTTGCAGCTGTATTCACTTTCCCCTCTAACTTAACTTAATCTGGTTTGCCACAGATATCGAAGGCAAACCACCGAACAAGCAACTCAGGTGTCGACGAGTTCGCCGGGAAGGGGATCGCGGCCTTGAACACGATTCTCAAAAAAGCCGACCCCTTCCTAAATAAAGCCCTTGCAAGGGGCAAGGACCTTGAAAGATACTTTTGGGCAGCCTTCCGGGGAAAAAAAAACGTTGCCCTGGCTGCTAGCCCCTTGCCCCTAGTCGTAGATGCCTCGTACATCCGGTACGGGGCATTAGAGGACGCCTTCGCGGGCCCCCCCGAGGAGGATGCGTGAGGAGGATGCCTCACGCGTATGGGGCAACATGGTAACATTTTTGTAATTATGAATTTTTGTACTTGTTGTGCATCACACTCACCAATCACAATGTATCTCGCACCTCACAATGCATATGCCTTCGCATCAAGCTTCCCCCGATATGAATACTCGCAACGTTCGCGTTTGACTGCTTGTGTAGTTATGGCATAGTTAGTATGCGTTTAGTATGCGCCCTAACACACTAAAGCTATGCTAAAACCAACGTTAGTATGCCTTTACTATGTCCCAGATAGCATGTCGTTAGGACGCCTTTAGGGTGTCGGTGTTAGTATGTCCTAACGTCGTCCTATTAACATCATAATGGCATCCTAACGCCAGTTATAGTGCATGTGTTAGTATGTCCTAACGTCGTCCTACGAGCATCATAATGGCATCCTAACGCCTGTTAATATGCACATGTTAGTATGTCCTAACGTCGTCCTACGAACATCATAACGGCATCCTAAAACCAGTTAAGATGCATGTGTTAGGGGCGTCCTAACGGCATCATATGCACGTACTAACGGGTCGTTAAGACGTATGGCGTTAGTATGCCGTTAATATCTAGTCTCACGTAGTGGGTACCGTAACGGTATCCTAACCGCATACTAGCGGCATACTAACTTGACTACATATACTGCTGTTAGTATGCCTTTAGTACACCTTTAGTACACATACTACAATTTCCTAGGACCGTAGGGTAAGAAGCCACTCATTAAGCTGGTCATTAACTGCTGATTCGCTGTCGCCGCTGCTGTGAATCTGCCCGTGTGCAAGCACCACGCAATAACAAAGGAAAAAGGATCCGCCAGTACACCAAGGGTGTCCCTGGAGTCACCTATCTCCCGAATCTGCTCTCCTTGACTGCTGCAAACTTCTCGCCAAAGAGCTTCTCACTTCTGAATTCGTACCGAAATAAAAAGCCGCTCCGCGCAGGACATTATTGTTTTGAAAAAGAATAAAAACAGCAGTACACAATATTCACCAAAAGATGATAAAACCACCAAAAGTACGAATTATTGTACAAAACTGTGAGCAGAGCTGTCTTAGCAATCTAGCACTCGGCACGCGAACAGCCACCTAGCACTTGCGAAGGCAAAACAATAATGAGTCCACTAGTCCTGACCTGCGGTCAGAGCCTACTTATTCTCAAGTCACTGTCACATCTGTAAAACGGTAACAAGCTTCCGCTCTAAAATCATCATCCACCAATAGAATGCCACTATTCTCTGCCAGCTTTAATGATGTTACCGTATCACATCTTCTGGCTGACACGTCAGTGGCAGCATCCTAAACGTCATTTCTTCTAGAAACATTCTTCTCATCTCAATGTCATACCATGATGACCAAGTCTTCCTCACCATATCTGCTATCTCCGAGCAGTCATCACGCGCGAGACCTGCCATGCCTGTCACGTCTGTCACGCCTGTCACCAGCTGGACAATCCTGGCTTCGGTACCACGAGAAGCCGGCGTTTGTTACAACTGCTGCTCTCACGGATTTTAACTGTATTCCCTCAAAAAATTCCCAGGGCTCCGCGACAGGGGAGAAGTCAACGGAGTGGGTCAACGGAAACAAACTGCAAGGAAAACGCCCAAATAGCAGGTCTCTGGTGGAAGATCTCGAAATACAAAGTAGGTGGTAACAGGTAAAAACCACGAAAAGGTGTTACCAATACTACCGAGTTATGGCTTCCAACTGTTACTTTGACCCCGTGGGTCAAGATCCTAAACAGCAACTTCACTCGATTTCCGTCCAAATCTGTCCCAGCGTGAGTAGCCCGTCAAGGGCTGCAAAATAGAGCTCTTGGAACTGATAGTGGCATGGAGAACGTTATAAGCCATACCATTTCGTACGTATTGCTGAAACAATTGCGCAAAGGTTCCCAACAGTGCCCCCCATCCCCCCTCCTCCCCCCTCCCCCTCCCCCATGTACAGCCCGCTATAAAAAGAGGTCCGTGGGTCCACGCGCGGATCGAGGCTACGGACACCTCAAACGATACCAAATTGTGCTGGGGTACTATATGCTATATTTCATTAAGTCTTTTTTATCGATCATGTAAACGATTGATCTATTTTTTTTGTGTATATGACTGCGCAAACGGCCAGATAGGTTGTATCTCAAACGGAGACTTGGTTTCTGAAGGCCGAAGACGTATCTGTCTTCTCCGTTATCGATTGTAACAGGGCTATTTCCCCCAAATGCTCCGTGACCCGAAATGCATAATCTGCTTTCCCCAATCATATCTCGATTCCTCATCAATTCCGATTTCGATCGTGAATATGTCGCAGTTCTGTAATATCGTCATATGGTATCATTATGTCATACTGCCACGATGCCATACCGTGCTTACACTATTGCTTTTAATTGCGAAAACAGGCATCAACAAGATCATTAGAAAATGTTGTCTCGGGACGAAATGAATTAGATAGCAAAAGTTTTTAACTGTCCTTTGATGAAATCTTTTTGGGATAATTATTATTTATCTGAATACGTTGTTTATTTGTGTGATACCACGCATGCCACAGTCCCCGCGGATTAACATTTAGACCTTGTTTGTTTATGCACGGTCGTTTGATTACCGTTGTATCGTGTTCCGTACCGTGTCCAAAACACGCGTTGAATCGCCTTTAGGCGCTAAAACGCGGAGGCGCGGAAGAAACGAAAGGGGAAAGGCGGAGAAAAAAACAGAGGGGCGAGGGGGGCTTAAGTGCGGAGTGTGCGGAGCTTGCGGAACCTAGGTAACCCACGTGATTATTTAATCGTGCGTTGCTTGTTGCTTGTTGACACCGACGCATAATTCGCAAGTCATTATTTACATGTTTTAGATTTTTCCTTGTTGGGCTGACAAGGTGCATGAATAAATCAAGTAATTTCCCTGTTTGTTTCGCTTGCCAACCTGGGCGGTCCGAATTATTTGATTTCGTTGCCTTTTTTAAATCGGTTTTGTCGAAAATAGATGATTAATACAGCAGCAATAATGTAAGCACGGTACTATCATCCACGCCACTTTCCCAAAGCATCAGGATCTCCCATGCCTCGATTCACACTATCTTCGGTGTGCATGACCCAACACGCTGAAATCACAAAACCGTCGTGCCCACCGGCACATACATAACCTGGTTGATAACCCAAAATTGGTTTCAAGAGTAACAGCAACTGGTTTCGGAAGCTTCCAAAAGTGCATATACGTTGTCGGAAGTGAATCGGATTCGAGGTTTTGGCGTATACGAGTTATCATTTGAAAGTGATTGACGAGTCCGAAAACATGTCGACATTCGGAATGAACACGCGAATCCAATCTTCTTTTGAGTTTTAGCAGACGTCGCCAAGGCAGCAAGTCTGTGTTCACATTGTGAGCAAATTAGGGGATAATGACTACTCGAAAATGTCGGGCCATGATGTACATTTCAAAACGGTCGGCTAAGCCAACATCTAGCATTCTACTCTCTAAATGAACGAACAAAATTCATACCAAACCAGTGTACATCTCCAGGTGATTTTGTTGCGAAGGTTTAGAGGAGTCCATCTGAAATTAATTGAAGTACACGCACAGTGCCGGCATGCATATCTGTTATCACAAACTTTCGGTGTCACTTCTCTCATGTTTCAGCACTTAGTATACTGCTTCGATATTGTGCTGCAGGAGCCAGACAAGTGATATTTTTCTTGAACATACCAAGTCGGAATGTATGAAATCGTTTTTTCATGCATTCATTTGTTTAACATTCTGCAGGTCACGAAGAACCTAAAACACATCTAATTAGATTACCGACACGTGGGCGCATTTGAAAGTGAACAAACAAATATGCACGCTAGTATTGATTGGCCAAGCATCATGCTCCAATCAGACATTCCGCCGCTATGTATTGTGTGCTTCATCATCATGATGATCATCATCCATGCAGCTCTACAACCTACTGTGACAAATGGAGGTCACGGTTTCGTTGCTGATATCCTGAGCACGGCATGAGGCTACATCATTGATTGAGGGTTGCGGGGTCTGGAGAATCAGTCAGCTCTCTACGTTTAGCCTCCTGCTCCTTGCTTTTATAATAGTCCGCCGTAGGATGCACATCCTTATTGACATAGATCGTGACTACCTTTAGTTGGGCTTGGGAGATGCAAGGAGTGAGCTGAGGAAAAAGCCGGTCACCAAGCACCCAGTACATGTCCACAAGGCAGTACACCACGGCCTTGCGCACCTCAGCGCACGGGCTATTGAAGGCCACAAAGAGCCCAGGAAGAAGCAGCGGGGTGATACGGGCCAGCTCATCCTCTTCCATACGAAACACAACCTGCGGCCACCCGAGCAGCTCTCACGGCATTCCCTTCTCACCATGCTTCACGCCACGTCATCACCCTGATGGTTGCCCAATTCATGGAGCTGCAAGCCCTTGAAGGTACCAGAGGCGCCCCTGGAGAGGCAATAATGTGGAGGGCATACCCTCGAGAGGCAACGCACGATGACAGAGAGCGGGAGCTGCATGTGGTTGAGCTCCACGCAGCGCTCAATGTGGGTGCCCTCCTTGGGTAGCAGCGGCAGCAGTGCCTCGAGGCATCGCGACGTGTGCACCTCACGGCACATCAGCTCCAGGCAGTCATCTGCCGCGTGGCACACACTTGTCGCATCATCCTTTACTGCCTCCAGAACGCGCGGCAGAACTAGCTCCATATACTCGTTGAACAGCTGTGTCTGCAACCAGCAGACCATGTGCAGCCCCCACATCACCGCATGAGCGCATCATGTCGGCTGCGCCAAGCTAGCATCTGCGGATTTTCTCAGGGATGGGTATCTATGATGGAGCGGCACCAGCCATTGCGCATTGGAGGTATAGATACATGCTCTCTCGCGTTTCTGGTTATGTGATGGCTGGTACCATGAACTCCGGTGATATCAGATATGTTCCTTTTGGCAGCGGCTGGTCAGCAATGACCTTGATCACATCTAATGCCTTGATGCACGCTCATCCGAAGCTCGCAGCTGAGCTCATGCTAGGGGATAGTGGGCTTGCAAGAGACCTGATAGAGCACCATGGATCGAATTGCTTCGAGGGCAGCCTCGCGCGCCCCTGACTGGATCTCATCCGCAAGCCCCTGCAAGAACAGCAGAAACCAGCCCCAATCTTCTGCTCGCAGCAAGGACCTTCCGCCTGCGCCCCCGCGCTCCTCACGAGCGGCGCTGCGCTCCTCACATGCGGCACTTGCCCCTGTGGGCACACGAGGCCTGGACCCAGGCAGACCCATCGACCTGTCTCCAGGGCGCAGGGGAGCGCATCTGCCTGACACAGGCTGCGTTTGCAGCTTGCCTCGGGTGGGAGCAGACGATGACATCTGCAGGACGGGAGAGATGTGTCTGGCACAAGACATGCAGCCATGCGGAGATTCCTTTAGGAATCTCCGCAGATCTGCACATATGCCAAAGGAATCTCTGGGTGCCCAAAAACAATCCTTGGTGTCCAGATTTCGGTTTGCTCGGAATCGGGGTCCGGGAGAAACGCGGAGCGCGGGCACTCGCAGAAGGAGCACCTCAAGCACCACCACCAGGATCTGCCCGGACCACTCGCTCCAGATACGATTGTCGTTCCTCCTGGAGAGCTCCGCGACCTGCACAAGGGTCGGTGTGCGTAGAGCCCCTTGCGTAGAGTTGTGGCTCAGCATGCGCATTATCTGTTGTGAGGCACACACACACTCACACCCCCCATGCCGACCAATCAGGCAGCTCCAACAAATCGGAGGCCGCATGGGGTGCCAAAAAGCAGCTTTCACAGAATGTTGGAAAGGGGATCGCTCGGTGCTCCACCTCCCCGAACATACAGCACTGTTGACCCCCCAACTGTTGCAGCCAGTGGGTCGCCCAGATTCCATGGATCTGCTGCATGCAGAATAGTCTGGGCTGGCACGCGCCTCCTCAGGGCTGTCATCATTCAGAGCGTCTGCAGGAGATGGACCGGTGACCTCCTCCTCCCACTCTTTCCTTGGCGCTTCCGATGCCGGGTCCGGGGCTCTGCCGGCTGCCCCCACTGGACCAACCCCGGGCCCGGGGCCTGCTGCCAGAGGCGTTGCTTGGCGCTGCTGTTTCATGCACACAGCGAGGTGCCCCTCTAGCTCTGGCAGAGGCGTCACCAGGGCTTGTCGCAGTGCTGTCTGCTCGCGCACCGGCAGCGCCATAAGGTGTGTCACCACCGCCTGCGTCCCATGGTGAACACCCCTCACTCCCTCCACATTCGCACACTCCTGGCGGAATCCATCCGAATAATGGATGAGACACACACGTCACTTCTTCTTCAACGGCCTGTATTGCTCCACTAGCGGCGTATTTTTGGCTCTGGATGTCCATCTTTAAGAGTCTCTGTCCCCTCTCTCGCTGCTGCTGAACCCTCTCTCACCTTCTCAACACTCCATGGGTCAGACACTGGGAGGATTCCCTGTCGGCAGGCACCTCACCTGAGGCCCGGATTCGGTGGCGGTGTAGAGAGCAACGATGCAGGCCACAGCTGCCTGCTTCAGAGCCACGTGCTTGTCCTCTACTAGCCCCATCAACTGCTCCTTCCCCATTTGCGCGTTCCTCCCTCCCAGCCCCGACTCCAAACATATTTTCCGTCACTCAACAAGAACACGAGCCCGCACCAACTTGGAGCATGCATATACCTGCCACTGGCATGGAGGGGCACATTGCCACAGCTTTTCCGCACCAGAACATGGTCTCAAGCTTCCTAGCACCTCCCTTGTTCCTCACCACGTGGCGCATCCTCCGTGACGGCGAGCACAGCGTGTGAAAAAAACTAGACCAGTGGCAGCCGCATGCTCTGCACTTGGCGAGCACCAAGACATACGGACGCTTGTGTGGGCCGCCTGAGCGAAGGCTCCACATGAACGCATCACTATTGTGGGAGGGGGGTGATCAGGTCACCTTGGAGACCCAGTGCCGCAGTAGGGGGCTGTTCAGAGGCTGCCGCACAGCGGGCATGGAGCCGTCGAGCTGCCCTGTAAGCGCGTGGAGGGAGTACTCCAGCACGCCAGTGCGGGCCTTCGGGGCACGCATCAAATCAAGGGATCGGAGCAGCGGCGCCAGGAGCATCTCCGGGGCATACATCTCCGTCATGCCCGCAAGCGTCGCGGAGGCCAGCTGCCGCACCGTCTCCTTGCCGTCCACCAGCCGAGCAAACAGCGGAGGCATCACCCTCTCCTGCCCCAGCACCTTACCCGAGCCTCCTTCAGTGCCCTGTGCCTCACATGCCAGCTCATCGCTGAGACATTCGGTGCGGCCCTGCCCGCAGCCACACCACCAGCTCATCGCCGAGGCATTCGGCGCGCCCCTGCCCGCAGCCACACCACCAGCTCATCGCCGAGACATTCGGTGCGGCCCTGCACAGAATTGGGTTTCCCTTCAATAGGGTGAGGCGAGGTCGGCTCTGGCATGGGAGCTGCTGCGGCGGTCTCAGAGTTGAGAGCACCAGCTCTTGGGGGTTTGTCAGACCCTTCAATCTCCCAGGCAGCATTGCATCCGACGCCTCCTTTCCATCTCTAGGGGCACATTGACACAGCAGGAGTTGGGGAGGGGGGCACGACAGGTGGGGCGCACCAAGAATGGCTCGAGGGGCACACTGCACACTTTGATAAGCTGGAGGGCGCATTCCAGCGCCGCCTGCGTCACCTTGTGATGGGCATCTGCAAGGTGGTCCCCAAACAGCCCAGCGAGTTTCTCTATGTTCTGGGTCACATCACTACCCGAGTAAGAGGAGCGCTCCGCCTCATACAACAAGATCTTCTGCAGCTCCGTGAACGCCTCCACCTTGGCAGACCAGCTCGCCCCTGTCGCGCCCAGAGCCGCAATCACCGTGCTAACTGTCTCGAGCTGCGGAGGCCTCCCAGAGTCACTGTCCAGCGGCACTTGCCCGGCTGCTCACCCAACCTCCACCCCACACAAACAGTCCACCCTGCCGCGTCAAATCCCTGGAAGCCCCGTTCACATAGGAGCGGATCGTCACCATCTCCTTCATCAGTGAAGCAGCACTCACCGCATGCGAACAGCATCCTGGCACAAGGTGGCAAGATTGGCGCGCATCGCGTCCTCCGTCTCCACGATGCAACCGCGTGAACGAACGGAGAGTAACTTTGGGGTATCCAGACTCCTACTGCATTGCATTCGCCCTACTCCTAAACCAAATAAAGCCGGGGACTTCTGTGGCAAGGAGAGAACTCTTCAACGTTTCTTCCAACCCAAAATGCGATGTCCATCTAGCGGCTCCGCAGTCCGCCCATTGCCACCACCTGAGCGGTCCACATCTCAAGTAGGACGGGAACGAGACTCCATGTTGCAGTGCAGTGCCGCCTCCTCAGCACAAGAAGTGCACACTTTGCCCAACAACCCATTGACTTCCAACAGTAGGTTGGATGCGCTGGAGGAGGAGGAGTCCGAAGGGAAGACAACCCGACTGAAGGCGAATCCTGCAAGCCCGGGCGCCACCGGCCTGGCTCGCACGGCAGCGGAGCACGTGGTAATGACAGCCTCCAACCTCACGCGACCGGCACCTTCCGAGCTTGCTGAAAGCACCTGTCATGCCAACAGCAGCACAGCCCTCTTCCTCGCCCCGAGAAGGGGCCTCAGGCAAGTGTATGCAACTCGCTGCTTTCCGAGGCGGGCCTGGGGCTTCACCTTCCAGGTGCTTGAGCGCCGCCCCACTGCTTCCTCGCGGCGCTACAGGCACCCGCTTCGCCCCACCCAATGCTCCATCTCCCTGCATACGCATCACACCCTGCAGCCAACCCGCCTGTCTTGCTTCCCCGCACCAACTGTGCCACACACCTGAAACATTCCACAAGGAATGCACAACCTGACCTTCCTTCTGAGATCCACAGATGCATGCGGATGTGTCATCGGCACATCCGAATGCATGGCGCCCTCTAAAAACCTACGTGCACCTGTATGTAAAGGGCCCAACACCTCCCTGCTGTGGCAATCCATGGCTCGGCACCCATGACTATGCGCCGGGGGCGCAGCACCTCCCTCCTGCGGCAATCCATGGCTCGGCACCCATGAC
>LGRX02009009.1:0-36598 GCA_001247695.2 Cymbomonas tetramitiformis
GCCGCAGATCCGTTCAAAAGATTCCGGCGGCAGGCACATTGCGCCGCAGATCCATTCAAAAGATTCCGGCGGCAGGCACATTGCGCCGCAGATCCGTTCAAAAGATTCCGGCGGCAGGCACATTGCGCCGCAGATCTGTTCAAAAGATTCCGGCGGCAGGCATATTGCGCCGCAGATCCCTTCAAAAGATTCCGGCGGCAGGCATATTGCGCCGCAGATTCGTTCAAAAGATTCCGGTGGCAGGCACATTGCGCCGCAGATCCGTTCGGCAGGCAAAGATTTCCGGCGGCGGCACATTGCGCTGCAGATCCGTTTAAAAGATTCCGGCGGCAGGCACATCGCGCCGCAGATCCGTTCAAAAGATTCCGGCGGCAGGCACATTGCGCCGCAGATCCGCTCTCAGGGGTCTCTGTGCACGGCGCCTCGCCTTGCTCTTCCATCTCCCAGGATTTTGCTCCCCTGATTGCTGCGAGGTCCCGCGCCTGTGCTCCAGGCGTAGCTTCCAAAACCTCCGAAGGCCCGCGCCCAAGAGTGACATAACAGGTCTTAATTGGGCAACATGCTCTGTCTAATGCCACGTGGCCATGCTTCTTTTGCCATGTGTCGCTTCCTCATGAGCTGCACACAGCGAGTTCAACCTTTGAGCCCTGCAACAGTGCACGACCCCGGGGCTGCTGCTGGGCGCAACAGGAGGCGTTTGAGGATGACGTGCATGTCATGGGCAAGTCCGCCGCCATAGCTCAGGTGTGCAGCGCGAGGGGCGGGCCGGAGGGTTTTCATGCGCCCCCTTGCGCTTTGCCAAACTGCCCCCCCTCGTGATAGCCTCTCCTTATGCACTGCTGCACTTCTGCATGCCGTCGCACCCGGCGGGAGACAGTTGGCCTGTGACATGCACTTCTGCATGCCGTCGCATCCGGCGGGAGACAGTTGACCTGTGACATGCACTTCTGCATGCCGTCGCATCCGGCGGGAGACAGTTGACCTGTGACATGCACTTCTGCATGCCGTCGCACCCGGCGGGAGACAGTTGACCTGTGACATGCACTTCTGCATGCCGTCGCACCCGGCGGAGACAGTTGACCTGTGACATGCACTTCTGCATGCCTTCGCACCCGGCGGGAGACCGTTAATGCGTGATGTGGGCCGGATTTGTGCATGCTGATGGCAGCGAGCGAATGGCCACCGAGCTCGCTCTTGTTGTGAGTTGCTCGACGTGGTGATCTTGGACCTTCGGGTGCTCCTCACATGTCTCAGAATGATCGCCTGCGGGAACTCATTGTTCGGCAAGGACCCGGAGAGGGGGTGGCTGGGGGCGGGTGGAGGGTGCGCAGAGCTGCCTTAGGGGAAAATTGGCGTCTGTGGTGGTATGGGATGAGTATCTGCCCTTCGCCGACGTCGCAGACATGGCTATTGGCTCCTATGGATATCCTGTGAGTCTCCCCTTGTGCCTCCCCACTTCTGCAGGGGGCTGGGCGCTTTGGCAGGGGTGCTCAACGGGGGTACAGGGGCCTGCGAGGCGAAGGATCGGACGGCGTGCTGCTCGTGGGGGTATGATGGGGTGCGCGGGGCTTGGGGTGAGGCAGTGGTGGGATGATGGGGGTGCGCGGGGGCTGGAGTGAGGCAGTGGTGGGACACGGAGTACCCCAAGATGCTGGCGCACTTCAACCTGGAAGAGGGGTATGGCGATCGGACCTACAGTACCTTTGCAGGCACTGACGGCTCTATGAGCGCACGCCTCATAGGCAGCCCCATGTGGATCAAGGACAACGGGTTGGGGCCTCCTTCCCACTACAAACACCTCCTCCTTGCAACCCTCCTGCCCTGCAACCTCCGTCACCCAGGCCTCCCTTGCAGCGTGGTGGCCACGTGGCAGCGTCTAGCTCCCCGGTGGGAGCGACTTGTGAAGCGCCTTGTGCTTGGGCTTCGCTGTTGGACATCTTGGTTGCTACTTGACTGATGCAGCCAAGAAGTGCCATCAGGCTCCGAGAAGTGGCTCTGCTGAGGGCGTTCCTCCCGCGTGGTGCAATCTCAGTCTTTGGCCAAGGGGTCTCCGGTGCCACAGGCCGTGGTCTCTGGAGGCATAGGGCTGATCCTTACACCGAGCCAAATCTTCCGGCGCGCTTTCCTTTCCTCTACGTAAGCCCGGGTGGCTAGCGCAAACCCGCTGACGAGGGGCAGAGCCGAAGCGGGGTATGAGGCACGGGCGCGCTTCCTTCGCGAGGCGGCCCCAAATGTGGGGTCAATGTGCTGGGATTGCTGATCGATTTGCTGGGTGTTGGGTGTGGGGCTGGATGGGAGGAGCGGTATTTCAGTATTCCTTACGGCAGTATAGGTGATCTCCTATCAGGCTTTACATCCTCCCCGATGCTGCCATGCCATCCCCACTGTGCTGCACCCGTGCTTCGGGACACACCCCGAGTCGTGAGGCGCTGCATCAGCCGTGTGCAGCGCGGGCCATGCCTCTCCAGTCGCACCGAGCTCCGGCTCTACTCATTGGTCTCAAAAAATGCGCTCGGAGCTTCCAAGGACACCCTGAGGGGGTACTGGTCGCACGTCCCTAACGCCTTGAGCCTAGCGGGGCCCATCCACCCTCTCAAGGGGGCAGAGCTGATGGGGCAGTTGGTGAGGGGATATGTGGGTGTAGGGTGGCACACGGTATATTTCTTCCCCCCCGAACCCCGCCCCTCCCCACCCTCTCCACCCTCCCCACCCCCTCCCCACCTTCCCCTCCCCTCCCCGACCCCCTCCTCCTTTCTCCACCACCTTGGCTCCGAGGTTGCCGCCGCCCTCTCCTCCATCCTCCCTCTCCACCGCCTCGCCGCTGCTCCCCCGCCTGCCCCCTCTCCCCTCCGCGCATTCCCCGCCCCCATTCATTCCCGCAAATCCTCCAATACCCCCCGTCCAAGGTTTCTGAGTGGAGGTACACCCTTCCTCTCCCTATACCCACACGTGAATGGCCGCCAGACGGCGCCTGTCGGGTGGAAACTGAGCGTACCAGCGGGCCAGAGCCTTCTTTCCGGGGGCAGACCCCTTCGGCTGCCCGCTGGCTCGCGGCGACAACTCAGCCTGCCTCACCCGCTGGCTCGCGGCGACAACTCAGCCTGCCTCACCCGCTGGCTCGCGGCGACAACTCAGCCAGCCTCGCCTCGCGGCGACAACTCAGCCTGCCTCACCCGCTGGCTCGCGGCGACAACTCAGCCTGCCTCACCCGCTGGCTCGTGGCGACAACTCAGCCTGCCTCACCCGCTGGCTCGCGGCGACAACTCAGCCGGCCTGACCCGCTGGCCGGCGGCGTCTCTTGCACTTTGTGCTATCAAGCTGATCCGGCGCTGCATCGCAGTCCTGCATCCTTTGTGTATACTACATACCCATATTCATATTCATACCCATGCCCATATACGTACAAAGTATATGTTTTCGTAAACATATACATACACCGCATGTTACATGGCTATTGCATTGGTTGCCGTTGATTTGCAGAGGAGATCGGAGCAACTTGGATGGCCGGTGCCCACATGAAATGCACGTTGGGCGATGGGGCACAGATGGGTGCTGAGGAGGTGGAGCGGGGTGCCTGGGAGTGTCGGCCAGCTTGGATTTGGACGGCGTGGACGACTGGATACTGACGCCGGAGGTAAGCTTCGTAGGGCTCGCTCTGTGGATGAAGGCGGACACCCAGCAAAGCAGCTGGGGTGACCTCTTCCTCCTCGACGCCACCTACGGTGGGGTCGGCCAGCTGGAGCTTTCCCAACAGTGCGCAAGCCTCCTCACCCCCCCACCCCATTTCCCCCCTCCTACCCAAGACCCATGCTCTCATCTGCCTCCCTTACGCTGATGCTGTGCATGGGGGTGCCGTCAATCTGTAGGAACCGGGAAAAGGGTGCTATCCGCATGTGGCTTCGCTGTGCACCGGCTGCATATGTACATGTTCGAAGTGCCTGGGGCGCCCTGAGGGGGGGGCTGGTGGAGCATCTACCGATCATGATCCAACAGATAATCCGCGGCCAGTGAAAATAGGAAGAACAGCAAGCAGTATGGGCAGGCACCCTTGGGTCCTGTGAACGGATGCCACCTGTGCTGGGTCCAGGGAATATTCCTATGGTGAGGTGACATTGATGTAATAAATGTTGGCATGGTGGGGTTGAATTTACGCAGGAAGATCGGGCGAGGATGGCTCACTTCGTCTTTACACGTGAATGGCAATAACCAACCCACTATAGAGGTGCCGCCCCCTCCCTTTCCCCAAGCCTGTGTCAGAGGCACCCTGCCCAGCCCCTCTGCGGGCACTCGGCAACATGACAAATCAGATGTGCTTCGCCGATCAATCGCCACGTGTGCACGGAGGAGGCGTATGAAGACCGCTCGCCCGGGGGAAAGCACACGTGCACACGGAGCTTCCTGAAATCAAATGTCAAATGAATACCCCATGCTATAATTGGAAGGCCACACTGAAGGAATGTCTCCTATCCAGTGTCGAAGGCAGAGCGTTGTTTATCCAGTATCGACGGCAGAGCGTTGTTTATCCAGTATCGACGGCAGAGCGTTGTTTATCCAGTATCGACGGCAGAGCGTCGTTTATCCAATATCAAGGGCCGAGTGTCGTTTATCCAGTATTGACGGCCGAGCGTCGTTCATCTAGTATCGACGGCCGGGCGTCGTTTATCCAGTATCGACAGCCAAACGTTGTTTATGCAGCATCGACAGCAGAGCGTCGGCATCGACAGCAGAGCGTCGGCATCGACAGCAGAGCGTCGTTTATTAACAGTATTGATTGACTGCGTGACTCATTTTCAGTGCATTCAGCTATACTTTGCTCTACTGGCTGGTGCATACCATCGTTGGTGTTGCTGCCGGTCGAGTTGGCTTTGCGGCGCCATGTTGCCGAAATAGTGACTGAGCCACGTCGGCGAGTGCGGATGCATGCTGCGGGGCTTTGTGCAGTGGGACACATTCGAGGACAACAAGTGGCAGCACTTGTATCTGGAAGTCACCGACACCATGGCCCCCGTGGATGTGCAGCTCTCCCTTTTCGGTGCTGCCAAGTACCAGCTGGAGGGCCCCCTCATCGCGGTAACATTGTTCGACATTCACCCGCTCCCTCACTCCCCACCCAACCATTCCTCCGCATCGCCCTCAAATCGAGCTTCAAGTCGCACGACAGTACAGCTAGAGAACATTGGGATGAAACACATGGCAGCAGCTGGCGGCAGCTGACGTAGGGGAGCTCCAAACGCTCAATCTCGGCCCAGCCATGCTGCAACGCGCCTGCCTAGTGCACTCGCCCAATGGACCACTCATTGAATTGCGCTGAGGCTGGGCTGCACAAGTGGTGAGGGTTGGCTTAGAGGGTGACCCCCGGCGGGAAGCAGGATTTCTGTATGAAGGGCTCCCTTGCCGAGTTTTACCATTGGAACCGCCGCCTCGAGGACTGGGAGATTGCCTTCATTGCCCAGGTGCGCTCTGTCCCCTTTCTCCCGGGCGCGGCGCCGCCATTCAGCTCACCCCGCGCCCCCCCAGTTTGCCCATCCGACTGCTCGGCAATCTCATGGCGCGCCCCCCAGCCCGCAAGCGTGATGCAGCAGATGAGGCGTTGCAGCTCGCAGCGCCGGGCGCACAGGGCGGAGCACATTTCGTCGTGCCCGGCGCAGCCCAGCTGCCTCGCAGTGCCCAACTCGAAGCTTGTGTCGCAGCGGCCGTTTGCGCAATGGAGGATGGGGGTGGCATCATGGTGGGGGTTCTGAGCACACGCCCCCCACCCCTGCCCCTTCTAGGACCCTGTGGTGGCGCAGTGCGCGACGGAGTGGCGCTCGCAGGGGTTACCACTTTGTGGCGCGATACCTCTGGACTTTGCCATTGCACAGCCTTTTGTCTTGTGTGAGAGGGACTCATGGTGGGGAGGGGGTGTGGGCGGTGAGTGGACCGGGGGTCGACGGGGGATGAGAATTGCAGGGATTCCAGTATCACGAGCCATATCTCTTGTACGCCACCCCCTCCATTCTGCTGCCTCCCGCTTGGCAATAGCCCACAACATGTGGATCTACACTGCGAGCTCTGCGAGCCCTCTGCGCACCCCGCGCCTCCCCCTGGGACCCCCTGCCGGGACTATCTGCCGCGCTCCCCTCCAGGCCTTGCCATCAGCTCGGCTGCGCCTCAAAGGCTGTGCCAAGGTCCAGCAGTCACCAGCAGAGTAAGGGGGGGTGGCTGGAGGTAGTGCATTTCGCTAGCAAGCAGTGACGAGGTCTATGGGTCGCCAGCGGGCGGTCGTTGCCCCTTACAAGCCGTGCGACGCTCCCGTGGTCAACGGCAAATAATGAGGGGCAAATAATAACAGCTCCGGCGGGAGGATAGGCGGGGATCTGTGGTATGTGGTGGAATTACCGGCTGCCAGCTGAGCCGGTCGGCGGCGGTGTTTGCAGCGCGCTGGCGGCGTACTATAACATGGAGGAGGGCCGTGGATTCGCCATCTACGACGCCCGCGGCGACTACGTGCGCGCCTCCCCGACCGTTCCCGCCTCGCTTGAAGTGTGCGGAGCAGGGACATGGGTCCATCGTCTCAGAGCATGGTTGCCGACCTTTCCGCTGATTCCTTTGACAACCGGTATCTTAGCCAGGCAACCAATGCGAGGGCAGTGTGCTGACGCGGGTCCCTACAAGGGATATGCTCTGATGTGGGGCCGTGTCTCCGGAGGGGCAGCCGCCGAGCACGCTCTATGGGGACCCGGAGTGGCGCTTCGAGGCCCCGGAGGAATCGGGCTGGAAGCCGCGCAATATGGTGCCAAGTCCTCCGCCGCCACCTAATCCGCCACCCTTTCCCCCACCACCGACGCCTCCGCCCCCTTATCCACCTTTTCCGCCATCGCCGCCACCGAGTCTGCCGTCGCCGCCCCCCTCGCCGCCTCCAGTGCTGCCGGTGAGCTGCGCCTCCCGTGGCTGCCCGCTCCCTTCAGTGCCGCCGGAGACGACCTCACCCGCTGCAAAAGAGGGACTCCGCAGGGCCTCTGCAGTGTGGAGACAACGGAGCCTGCCTCAGCTTCGGGAGCCGCCTCCTTGCTTGCTGACTCAGCGCGCGGACATTGCTCACACCCCAAAGTTCACACTACCTCCTTTCGGGATGCGTGCCCGCCTGTGTGCGCGGACGCGGCACCCTTCGTGGGATGCACCCGGGCAGGGCCCTTAGCCAGGGAGAGCGCCGAGCGGCACCCGGAAAGTGCAGTTACTGGAGGTCTCATTGAGTCGAGCCGCGGGTGCTGCAACCACCTGCTTGCTGCGAGAGATGGGGGAGAAGAGTGGGGGGTATTGATGGCGCAGGCGCGTTACGTGGTCTCGTTTGACGGCATCAACGACTACATACAGCTGCCAGCGAGCTTGTCGGATATCATGGGGATCACCGTGTGGCTGATGAGAAACGTGACACAGCCTTCGGAGACGCATTATGTCATCGGCGGCGATGCTTACATCTCCAATATGCACGTCCCTGCCGCGCGCTGCTTCCACCCCTCCCACCCCTCGGTGTAGCCTTGCATCCTCCGTCTCCTGTGCTTCCTGCAGGGGGTCGCGGAGGCCACCTTGATAACCTTTGTCACGGCACAGCCGACCCCGCGTGCCCATGGCCACAGAATTTCACAACTCGAGCGCTCTGTGGAGGGGGCCGGTGAGCAGCCTCGTTGCGGTGGAGGCTGCTGTGCATTGAGACACACATACTCATAGCTCCCGGCAACCTCACACAGGCTTGGTAGACTTACGGAGGCACCAAGTCGTGGACCCGCGCTGCTTCAAGCACCAGGCACCCGATTCAGAATTCTTGTGGCATGCGCTGTACGTCGATCTCCGCTTCTGCGGGCTGGGACGAGTGCTTGCGCGACCGTTTTCCTTTGCCCGATACACTTTCACAGCTGCACCAGCAATCGAGTGACCTTGCCCGGAGTGCCCATCAATTGTGGTGCGCGACTTTCGCGGCAGTGTTCAGGCTTCTGCCGGCTAGGTCCATGTCTCACCGGGCGAACGCCGGTAAAGGCTCATGGAACGAATCCACACCTGCCTGCATGCATTTGATTTCTGCATCAGGGTCCTGTGAGCGTAGCGTGGCGCGAGTGCTGGGACACCAAGCCCTAGGTGTGATATGCTTGGCGTGGATGTTGCGCCTTCGGGCGTTTCGCGCGTCTCCATGCGTGTACTTGCCACTGCCAGGACCGCCCACATGGTCACTATCCGCAGGGGATCATCAAGCAGTGTGGTGGCGATGGGCTCCCAGTGGCCCCACGCTGGGACTAGGTTTCCCAAGACATCGAGTGACAGCTGCGATGCCGCCCGCAACTGGCGCCTGGAAAACACTGGGCATTGACAGTCTTGCTGCTCTTGGCCTGTTATCTGAAAGCTCGCTCTCTCCCGGGGGTCAATGCTGTTTCGGGCCTTGAGGGGCTGAGGTGCCCTCAGCAGGGGAGCCAGGGGCACTCCACTCGGGAAGCGACTGGGTGTGAGCGGCGGCCTGAGCCGTGTGGTTGCTCATGGAGGTGGCAGTGGGATCAGCGATCTGGTTCTGCGGATCTACGTGGACGGCCGCATCCGAGGGAAGTCGTGGAGCAGCATCCCGCTGGGCCAATGGGCACATCTGCACATAGAAACCTTCTCCGCCTTCTCCTCGGAGGTGCGCGTCATGGCCAGCAGCGAGTCCTTCTGGGGTGGAGAGCCCAAGTTCGCCATGGCGGTGCGTTCAGCGACCCCCGCCCTACTGCATTTCAATTGATGCCCCCCACCCCTGCATGCCCCAGCTATCCGCGGCTCACGCCACAGCTCAGTCGCGGCGGCGCACCTTGCTGCGCTCCGAGCTGTGTGGACCGTGGTTCGTTCAATGGACACGATGCCTACCGGGCTGCGGCGCATCGCGTCGCATCTGATTTTTCTAGAAGCAATTGCGGCGGTAAACCGGTCTCCTTCCGATTCGGTCTCCTTCCGGGGTTCCTAACCAGATCCGGCTTCCCGCACCTGACTGACAATATGGGATCCGTCGGTTCAGCCCACGCGCTGTAGGGTTTTGTGCAACCGGTCGAGCTGGGCATACGGGAGCGCTGTCGTGCGAGCTTTGTCACATTGGCTCCGCATGCGGTGCGTTGGTGCGCCCATTGCAATGCCTTCTCCTCGCGCCGTGTCCAGTGTTGTCGTGCGCCTCAACTCGCACGGCTTGTCTTGCGGTGGGTTGGGAGACAGCTCCTTTGCTTTTCAGCCGCAGTTGAGGGAGAGGCTCTGTGGGCCGCTCCCCAGGGACTGATCTCGGACGTGGCGGTATGGAACAAGCATCTGGGCCGCGATTACGTGGCCACATTGCCGGAAGGCGTGTACCACTACATCTGGATGCCCCCGGCGGGGCTTGCAGCTTACTACGCCCGAGGGACCGATTATGAGTACTCCCAGCGCCCCAACCAGCTGCCAGATGGCCGCGGCGGCCCCCCAGCCTGGCTTCGTCATGGGGCATCCCTGATTGGCACCGCCATCCCCTCGCCGCCGTACCAGCCCGAATTTCCACCATCACCACCTCCGCCGCCACCACTGCCTCCAGCTCCACCCCCCCCGCCCTTTTCGCCTCCGCCACGGTAACCTCCCCATCTGCTGTGTCGTCCCCAATGCCTGAAACAGGAAAACGATCGTATTTGAAAAACGATGTTATTTGGTTTTCATAGCCCTGGCACCCGAATGTTGGTGCTGTTCATGTTGGGTACGCACAGGCGGACACAGCCGCTCCAGAGATGTGACGTTTTGTGAGCTGCATGCTCTGCCAGTTGCATGTACTGGAAGTAATCCGACGGCGATCAGGCGTGTTGACGCCGGGTGAGGTGCCGGGGTGCTGCTGCGTGTCGTATGTATCACTATATCCTCTCGGAAGGAGCTCGTGGATGGCCGCCACCTGGCATGTGCGGAGCCCTCGGCTATGATGTGTTCCGGGCTACTACGAAGGTGGCCTCTTGGCCGTCTTCCTCACTCTAGACGAGGCGATTGGTTAGTGATTCCGGACTGAGCGGGAGCACTACGATTGGGTGTTGGCAGGCCTCCACCATTGCCACCCTCCACGACCCCCCGCCCGTCGCCACCGTTCCCCCGCCTGTTCCACCCACTCCGCCCCCACCGGCCTCCACCGGGACCGCCACCATACCCCTCCCCCGAAACCACCTCCTGCCCCGCCTCCACTTCCGTGGTGGGTCCCACAGCCACCCGCTCCACCGCCATTGCCACCCCCACCCCTTCGCTCCTCCCCTCACCAAGCTACCCCCTCAGCCCCCTTACCCCCCTTTACCTCCCTCCCGCCACCACCTCCCCCCCCTTGCCCGCCACCAAGCCCCCACCTCCCTGGGGTGTGTCTGTGTTTGTCACGATCCGTTTCCCTACGCAGCCGGACGACATGCCAGCCGACTTCGAGCAGAATGTCATCCGGACCATGGAGGAAATCAAGGGCTCTCCGTTTCTGACTGGGAATCCAGGTTGCACCCTGGCCCTGCAAGCCTTCTCGCCGCGCCGTCCAAAGCGTACATGCTGGACTATGTGCAGCCCGCGTGGTCTTTGCCCACACCGTGGCATTGTCGCGGCTCAAGGTGACACGTGGCGGGCAGCTCGCGGGGGAGCGCACAACAATTGCCCACCGCGGATTGTGCTCCCGCTGATGCCACGAGCTGCAGGGCCTCGGCACCCGCACCCTGCACCCGCACCCGCCACGCTCTTCCGCCCTTGCCCGCTCCCGGATCCCCAGCGCCCCCACATCCGCACGAAAGCGGCCCGCGAATGCGCTCTCTTAGGGCTTGTTCCTGGGAATTTTAGTGCCTCCGCAGAATTGGAAGAAGCCGAGGACGCGGAGCATGCTGATGATGATCCAAGAATGTGCCAGGTGGCATGGATGCGGCAGACGCCTTGGAGTATGAGGCGAGAGGCGCGCAAGGCGAGGCCGATGATCCGGCAGGTCGCGGGGATTGTGGGGAGGGGCTTCCACCCGCAGGATTAGAGTATGCCTTCATCGAGTCGATCGAATTCAAGCCGTACCACACCGATGGCACCCCCTTCTCCTCCGAGCTCATCGTCGAGGTGCGGCCCTTTGCCACGTGGCGATCGTGCAAGCGATTTGCAGAGGTGCCCACGACCACAGCCGCCTGGATAGCCTGGTGCCCACGACCACAGCCGCCTGGATAGCCTGGTGCCCACGACCACAGCCGCCTGGATAGCCTGGTGGCCAGGCTGGTCTAATGCCTGCTGTTGGTGCATCGGGTGCCGCCCGGAGTGCACCGAAGCCGCCGAATCCATGTTCTTCGCGTCCTTCACACGTTCAGCTTCTCGCAGCTTTGCCCCTTCTGAGGAGTATGTGGAGGGGCTACGCATGCACGCGCCTTTTGCATGATGCGCGCCGCAGAAGCCTGGTATGACACGCGCGCAGAAGCCCTGCATGACACGCGCCGCGAAGCGCCGCAGAAGCATGACGCGCGCCGCAGAAGCCTGCATGACACGCGCCGCAGAAGCCCTGCATGACACGCGCCGCAGAAGCCCTGCATGACACGCGCCGCAGCCCTGCATGACACGCGCCAGAGCCCTGCATGACAGGCGCCCATAGAAGCATGACAGCGCCCCGGAAGCCCTCCATGACACGCCGCAGAAGCCCTGCATGACACGCGCCGCAGAAGCCCTGCATGACGCACGCCGCAGAATGACATGACGTGCATGCTTCCGTCATTTAGCTTTGTAGCGCCCATCTCGGTCACCTGCAAGCAGAAGCGGGTGGGGGGGGGAGGACCCTGAGCAAACTTCGGGGTGCATACACTTTGTCCAGTGCCACGCTGCACGAGTTCGGTGTCTGCCATCTGTATGGTGATATGCCACAGAGGCGGTTTCAGCCCCCTAACTGACTGCCCTGCAGCCTCCTCTCCCTCCTCCGGCAGTATTTTTTGCTTTTCTTTGCGTGGTTTTGCCGGCACGTCGCACTGAGCGGCTCGGGGGGGCGGCGGCGAGGACCTCCACGCTGCGCAGGTAGTTTTAGTCAGCGGGGAAGCCGCAAACGCATATGCAGATCAGGTGCCGCTGGCGCCACTTGCGCCCTCTCAGCTGTTGGATCCCAAGCCGTATATCGGCACAACCCGTTCATTAATAGCATCCTGTTGTTGTACTCGGACCGTGGATCACTGTCGCAGTGCAGAGTCGCGCGCGTGGCGGCGACGTGGCGACGGCGTGTCTCTCCGGGTGGTTCTCTCACAGTCGCAACTCACCATAATGCCAAGAGGGGGTGGGGGGGAGGGGGCCTTGATGGAGAGGGGGATGGGTTTCTGTGTCAGCTGGAGACAAATGGGGAGCCCGTATTCCACGCCGACGCGTACTACGCCGAGATCGGCAAGGCGCACATCACGAGCATCACGGTGTATGCGGACCGCGACAAGACGCTCGTCGGGGAGCGCACCGACGAAGACAGCCCGCCGCCAGACATTACGGGTGCCCTTCTGATCGCAGTGCCCCTGGGGGTGGCGGTGCTGCTCGTCGCGGGCTGCGCGGGCTTCGTGTACTGGAGGCGCAAGGACCTCGCGGGCATGGGCGAGGCCTTCAAAGAGGACTTCCGCTTCCTGCAGGCCTCGCTCACCTTCAAGGTCCACGCGCCCCCTGCCCGCGGCCTCTGGTACCCCGTCGATGGCCTTGAGGTGCTGTTCAACAGGCGGGGTGGTCCTGGGAAACACCGGGGGTCGGGACAGGCTGTGCCTGGCGCAAGAGGCGGTGGCACAATGATGACGCCTGAGTGATGGGATCCATCTCGGGCTGCAGCTTCTCAATCTCGATCTCCCACCCAGCGAGCATAGATCGGTCCGGCAGCGCCTGGCCCCGGCGGCGGAGGGTGAGAGCAAAGGGTGGCCTCTGCATGCAAGAGCAACGTGCGACCTAGTCCGTGATGCCATCTCTCCGTCAGAGGCGGCGGTCCAAGCAGTTGGCATAGTCTCTGGCAGGTATTAGGGTGGGAGCGAAGTGGTGGAACCAGTTGGTCGGGTTCGTGCACTGCTGGCTGGCTGGGCCGTACGCTCAAATGCTGTTGTTGTGAGGCGAGGTGGGGAAGGTGGGGGGCTGCGGCGGCTGCAGGAGACTGAGACCACCGAGGTGGTGGTGCAGAAGCCGGTGAGACGAATCCCCTCACGGTTTTGCATTTCGATGATCGTCCATCCTCAGGGGTTGCGCGCGTGGAGATTGGTGGGCTCCTCGCAGATCTGATTGGAGGCTGGGGAGGGCGCAGGATGAGAGCAAGGCCCTTCTGCCCAAGAAGGTGCCCAGCAAGAAGGTGCCCTTGGAGGCGGTGCCCGTCGTGCCGGAGAAGGACGAGAAGCGGGTCATGCGGGAGATTGTCAAGGCGGATAGTGCATTGGTGGTCCCTAAAATTGTGCTGGACTCCACCGACCCCAACTACCACGCGCAGGCTCGCCCCACTACCTCCCCGTCCGGGCGTGCGGGAATGCGTTAAGTAGGCTTCTGAGCGCAGGAGTGGTGGTGGGGAGATGGCTCGGGCAGCGCGGGGGCCAGAGGTGAACCGTCTTCAGAGACACAGCATCCGTGCGCCCACAGAGCAGTTACAGAGGCGCTCGGCTGGCCCAGTGAGGCTTAGGGGGGGGTCCCAGTCTCCACTAGTGAGCTCTAGAGAATCCGCCACGGCATCATCAGCTGCCGTGCCACTCCCCGGAGTCCTAGGTGTCAGACGCCCGTGGACAAAAATCTCCTTTTGCCGCACCGTCCCACGACTGTGCTACCGGTCGACTTGTCCTTACTGCGCTGGTGCCTGGCTCGGCTCGATGCATGCAGCTGGGTGCTCGCAACGTCCATTGAGCAATTCAGCCTCGGGTAGCTTCCATTTGGTCAGCGAGCACGTAAGTTACTGAAACATGACGGACTGATGACAGCCGCGAACGAAATTTGCAATCTCCTCTTGGATGATGCAAACAAGTCGACGCTCATGTGGCGATCCCCACCGTCGCGGCCCACCGCTGACTCAGCGTGGGGCGTGCATCGAAGCCGTAGCTTGTCCAATGCGCCACGGCAGCAGCAGCCCTGAGCACCCACGCGGTGCTGGCAATCGCGCTTTGCCTGGCTTTGATTGCCGTTGTTCCTGCCGGCCTACGAGAGTTCAGCCGAGCCAATACGGCTGTTCGTGGTGCGCTGCTCGCGTGTGCCCGGTGCGCCAGCGCAGCGAAGCACGTGAATCTTCCGCCTCATCGCTTTCAACATCTTCAACAAGGCTGCTTCCGATCGGGGGTTGTGGAAAGATCGGGATTGAGTGAAGGACCGCCGGGCAGGAGGAAGGGGCAGGTGAATTGACCAACGCCGGGAGGGACCGGGATTGGTGCGCTTGGATGGCAGCTGTCGCCTCTACTCGAGAAGATCAAATCGGACACGAAGAACCAGGCTCAGCACCTGCGCGCGGTTCTGGAGCTGACGGAGGACAAGCGGAACTCCGAAATCCGCGAGGCGGCGGTGCGCGCTGGAGCGGTGCCCATCCTCGTGAGCCTCCTGGACCTGCCGTGGTGGAGCCGCTCGCTCGGTGCCATGCCAGAAGAGAGGCTCGAGGTCATGGAGCTTGCGCTCACGGCCCTTGGGCATATCACACGGTCCAAGGTGTGGCGTAGCCTCAGCCCACCGCCCCACCCCTTCTCCCTCGCCCCTTCCATATTTCCCCGCGCGTTCTCGTGGGCCGGCCATCGCGAGGTAGACCAGCCGCCATGCCGCGTACACCCCGGCTCCTTCTTCTCAACTTTTGCTCTTCCTCGCCTCGCTCAAACTTGCTCAATCCTTATTTCTGCTCCTGCCCTGCCCTCGACACCTTCGCAACCCCGCCCTTCGTCGCAGTCATTCTCAGGCACATCACCTGCTGACCCTCCTCCCGGATTGCATCCAGCTCTGCGCTGCGTCAGAGGACAGGAGGGGGGGGAGGTGGGAGGCGCAGCCGTTCCGAGACACAGTGAGGAAGGCGCAGATGTTGCCAAAGCTAACGATACTGCTGGAGCAGATGCCGGAGATTTTTGAGAAGGCGCCGGGGCTTGTTGAGAATGCCCTCAACCTCACCGTCAACTGCTGCATCGGCAACAAAGCCAACCAGGTACTGGACTGCACGAATCATGCACACGTCATCAATTGCACGAATCGCACACGTCATGAATCGCACCAATCGCACACGTCATGAATCGCACGAATCGCACAAGTTCCCACGAGTGATGAGGCCCGACTCTCCCCCCGGTCGACGGTCCAGTCTCGCGCCCAGATCCCGCACGTGAGCGAACCGTGCTTCCTCGCCGCATGGGGGGAGCATTGGTCGCGTCACATGGTGCCCACCACGAGCTTAGGGTCGCTCCTTCGTCCTCCTTTTCAGGTGTAAGTCAGCGCCAGCTATGTTCTTGTGATGAGGCAGTCGATCGGGGATGTGGGGTTGGGGGCGGGGAGGGGGCTTGGCACCATGAAGGGGGTGATGCAAATGGGGCGGGCACCGAGCCACATCGTGGGACTTCTCGCGCATATAGAGGTGACGGATCCTCTGTGGCCATTCGCTATCAAAGCCTTCAATCAAGCCTGCTCCTCGGACATGAGCTACAAAGAGAAGCTCGCAACGGTGCAGGTGACGCCCTCCCTCCTTCAGCTCCGCCCTCCAGGAACGCGCCCAGCTCCCCGGAGACCCCCTCCACGTCTCAGCGGCGGTGTCTTCACCAGATGCGCCGGCCCCGTGGTTACTGAGCGCTGAGGAGTGCTGTTGGGCAAAACACAGGGTGGCATTCTTAAGCACCTGATCTACGCTTTGGATGCAAAGGGCGACCCTGCCATTCAGGCGTGCACCTCCGATCCCTCTCTCCCGCGTTTGGCGTGGCGTGATCTACGGTCACAAATGGTTCACCTCAGAACTTCGGGCACTATCTGAACTCACCAGTGCCTCCAATGTCAGTTCCAGCCCGATCGCCGTGAGGCCAGGTGGAGCTCGCTGCAGCCGCACGATGACGGGCGCGCTCCTCGATGCACCGTTGTGCCGTTCTCGGTGCGACAGAAATCGATGGATGCGCGCCTCGTATCGGGAGGCCGCACTCGGGACCTCCTCAGCAGCCGGCACAGTGCACCCAAGCCGGGTTGCATCCACTGGTTCCTGGGGTTTCTTATTTGCCTTCCTCTCGAGCCAAGAGCACGCTTCAGAGGATGACCTGTGCCTGTGACTCGTCTGTGTGGAGAATGGGGAGGTCATACCCGGTTTCCCTGCTGGAGCGGCGGGCAAAGTTGATGTGATGCATAACGTGCAGGCACTGAGGTATGCGAGCGGAGTGTTGGGATGGTGGGAGGGCTTTCAGTTGAACTCGGTGGAAGCGGTTAACAAGATCTGCACCAATCACAAGGTGCGAGAGCTGCTGTCCAGTGCCTGTCATTCTGCTTGGCGGCGCCTGCTTTGGGAGATTCGCTAGCAAGAATTTCACGGATGCGGGCTGACATTTCATCAGGCGCGCTCTTAGTTCCACTTTGCATGCTCGGGCGGCGCGGCAACTGTCCAATCAGTTTGCATCTTGCACAGTGGTTCACCGTTTGCGGCGGCTGAGTTCCCGGATGTTCACTAGATGCAGGTGGCATCTGATCTGTCACTTGACCGTTTGATCAGATAACGTTGTCTTTACTGTCGTTTCTCTCAGTTCTAATCGTACGGACCTGAATAGATCCACAGGGCTTCTCCGGATAAGTGCCCCGAAGTGTGTGCTGAGTCCTTAGATCCCGGGTGTGGGGACATAGTGCAGCCGATATTTTGTGGTTACGTGGTGCCAAAGGAATCGGTCCAGGGATAAGCACACGTAGGGTTTTGTCAATTAAGACTGCGGGGGTTGATTGTGTTTGCGGTGGGGACGAACCATCCCCAGCTTGGCTCCTCGCCTGCCCTGTTCAGAACCATGCAACAATGAGCCAAAATACTCTGATTTGACTGAGAACTCCATCTTTAGCCCGGGCCTCTCAGTTTTGGGCTTTGCTGTTGACTCAAGCTGGGACCAATCACCCCAGCCAATGCTTCAATTTGGCAATCAAAATTCGGATATAAACATTCGCTTGTGCGATCTTGCGACCAGTTGCGATGTGCACATTTTGTTCTATAAACTGTGCTGTACAAACATGAAGACTTATCCAACACGTTGTTGTTTGCTAAATATGACGGTAAATAGTTGATTACCATGCAGTATTCAGAATTCCCAAGACTGAAGTGGTAAGATTTCTATATGTAAGGGAATTGGGCTTCGACATTGTGAACAGTGCGCCATATGTTGGTGTAGTGCGAGAGAGCTGTCCACAGCAGCGCAGTCCATGATACGCGTCAGCCCAACAGTCTATCAACAGCAAATGTGTACGTAAGGAGTCAAGGTTGAAATCCGTGGATAAATGTGGGAGAAGCTCGAGCGTGGGGTTAAATTGCGACGGGTTTCGGGGATTGGGTTTGACAGGAGTTTTGCGTGCTGTTCCGGGAGCCGCCAGCTGGCGTTCCAGCGCTGCTGGAGCTACTCGACTCCGAGAACGCAAATAAAACCTTGCTGAAGCGTGTTGTGGGCACTCTGAAGACGATGACCCGGCAAGAGGAGGGCATGCGGGACGCCATGCACGAGTCAGGGGGGATTGAGAGGGTGATTCGACTCATGGGAAGTGACGTGGATCCGACGGTGGTGGAGGGCGCCACGTGGATGCTGAACAATATCTCTGCGGGGAGCGAAGTGGTAAAAGACAGCATTCGCGAGCTTGGAGGCATCCCGATGCTCATCAGCCTGCTCGACCGTGCTAAGGTCGGCGCGCCCTGCCATCCACCTGCGCACTTGCCACTGTCCGTCACCTGTGACATCGCTCTCCGTCGTGCCCTGAGCCGCATGTCAAGTGAGCCCTCCCCAAGCGCATCTGACGAAGGATACCAAGCGCGTATCCGTACACACGGCGTTTGGAGCACCGCAGATGTCTCAATCAGGCGGCTTCTGTGAGCCCGATGGGCAGTGGGGTTGGATGAGGGCGAGGCGCGGGCTCTGGCAGGACAAGTCGAGCATAAAGGCGTGCTTGGCCTGCATCACGCATCTATGCGAGGTGAGCAATGTGAACCGCGATGCCGTGCGGGAGGCCCGCGGGCTCCCCATCGTGGTGGCGCATGCGAGTGGCGAGGCCCCCAACACGGATGTGGAGGTGGCGCGTCTCGCGCTCAAGCATCTCCTCATCAACAACGTCGCGAACAAGAAGGAGGTGCGGTCCGCCTGCCTTCCCTGAATGATGACGCGATCCGCGATGAGGAGCCCTGCACAAGCCTCTCACCCAACGGGGTTCCTCACCCCGGGGAAGATCTGTTCAGCAAACTTGGACCAAGCCGACCCGACTGTTCAGCAACATTTCGAAGAGAAGTTTTCTCGCTATCGCGCGCCATCAGCTCTCACCACCGGACGTCGGTTGGTTACGAAGCTCGCACGTTTGCATTTGCGTTCGTCTGAGTGGTTCCTGTCACTCCCGTGAATGTGAACGTGGGGCTGCTGCGGGTTGCCAGGTGATTGACCTCGGGGGCGGAGATCTGGTGGACCTGCTGGACACAGTGGACCTCGTGGCGACGCTCCAAGACACCCAGGCCGTGGCAGTTCGCACTCCGAGCAGGGATGGCCCAGTCCAGAACTTGACCACGGACGCGCATCAGCTCACTGGTGCCGGCCTGCCGGCAAACAGTGGCATAGACGATGCCGAGCCAACTGACATAAAGGAGCCTGCTCAGCTGGACATCTTCTCGATTGAGCCCCCACAAACTTCGGTGACCACAACCGCCTCCCCTCAATATGCTCGATGGGAATGCACCTGGGATTTGTCAGTTGACCAAGTTGTGCTTTTTACGGTCATGCTCCAATCACCACCTTTGGGGCCCGTGAGTGGAAGTTGTGCACCAATCACCACCATTGGGGCCCGTGAGTGGAAGCTGTGCACCAATCACCACTTTTGGGGCCCGTGAGTGGAAGCTGTCCTCCAATATATAAAAAAATATCCATATGTCAAGCTGATGGGCGGCAGGGCTGTGGTGGTTGGAATAGGCTGAGCAGTGGATGGAGCGAGCCGCCACAACCAAGCCCGAGCCTCAGGATGCGTCTGATCCGGAGCCTCAGACGGATCCCGGCTCTGAGCCACAGCCTGAGCCACAGCCCGAGCCACTGCCGGCTCGTGCTCAGTCTGAGGAATCTGAGCTCGATCTCACTCCTGACCAACCTGAGACATTCCTGACTATGAAACCCATGGACTTCTCGGGCTACGGCCCTGTTTTACAGCCCGCTAATCCACCGGAGCCCTTGCATCGAGACTTACATCAACGCGAGCCTACCGTCAGACCGGAATCTGAACTCACAAATGAGCCCGAGCCCGAGCCCGAGCCCGAGCCCGAGCCTGAGCCCGAGCCCGAGCCCGAGCCTGAACCCACACATGAGCCCAAACCCACGTACAAGCCCAAGCCCGTTCCTAAACCCGAGCCCGAGCCCAGTCCAAAACCTGAGCTGGAACCCGAATTCCAGCCTGAACCCCAACCCCAGCCACACCCACAGCTGCTGCCACAACCCACTACTCACTCTGACACAACACCGGAGCTTCCGCGTGAAGCCATACTACTCCCTCAGCCTAGGCCGGTGACAAAGTACGAATCTATGGCGGAGAATAACACGTGCATCTCCGACGTCCCTGATACTATGCCAGAATTCGATTGCGAGCCTGAGCTTGAGCCTTATGAGCCCGAGCTCGCGCAAATCACCGATCCTGAACCCGACTCAGGACCCTCAGGGAGTTCCAAGGCCTACCTGCGTTACGCACAAGCGCAGATCGAAGAGGACGAGAGGAAGGAACAGGAAGTAGTGGAGGAGCCGGATGAGCAGGATGCACTGGATGAGGAGGATGGGCAGGCCCAGAACGAGTTGCTGGAGGCAGACCTCCGTGGGCGATACAGTGCCGGCAACTACGTGACGGACTCCCATACGCTTTCAGACTCCCCTCAGAAGGTCTCGGGTGAGGGTGCTGATAGTGAGCTCACATCAATCCAAGTGCGTCCAGCACAAGATCACGCGAAGGAGTCTTCAAAAGTTCGCACAATTCACCACAACCCCTCCAGTATCACAATCGCCTCATCGGACCTTGTACTCCAGGACACATCACCCAATCAACTGCGGGATTTGGCACAGCAAGCAGTGCAGGAACCGTCTGCAGAGCCTGAGGCAAGTAACGCAGGAGGCATTCGCACACTTGCCGTCGGCCCGAGTTTCTTTGACCAGCTCCTGGACAAGTATGACTCGCAGGCGACCTCAACGAAATATGTCCCTGAGGATGGTCCGCCTAAGCCCTTCTTCGGCTTGCCACAGCTCGTGGGAAATGCGTCTCAGGGCACAATGGGTCCTGACGACGTTCAAAGAATACAGCGCGTGAAGCGACTTGATGATTTTTAGTGTGAGGTCAATGATAAATGGGCAGGATTAGCACCCAGCAGTTTTAACCCATATTTTAGAAGAATAATTGTTATAATTAAAAAATAGCCGATATTATCGCATCCCTGCACCGGAGGACGATGAGATCTGGTTTGTGTTTCTAAACACCTCGTTACTGTTTACTCCTGTCAAGTCGCCAGGTCAAAGATATACATTTGAAATTCGAATGCATGCCATTTTTTGGCACCAAAGGGCATTCACTGAGTTTGAGCAAGATACCATATACCCACCAGTAAGTACCCACCAGGACGCGACGCACCTACCGCTTATAAATGTGCAATACTTCATATTTGTAAAATAATAAACGCAACCGCTTTCGAATGGCGTTTGGCGTTTAAAATAACTCGACTCGGTGCCCAATATGCGCTTTCCCCTCGTTACTCGGCTAAATTTAGATAACGACTACTGCAGGCGCCGTTCCCAATTGAGGACGGCGGTACGAAGCGTATGCTGCGTACTATGTGTAAATATTCGCTAAATGGGGTATTGATGACAGACTGTAAGCAGCTAACTTTCTACAACAGCTGGGGGGTAAGTGTGGCCGTATACTGTTTTTGCGAGAAAGTGTTGCCCAACCGCTTGTGCCGTAAGGCTGAAAGTCCCGGCGTGTGTAGAGTGGATGGACGCGTATCTATGCAGCACAACCGTGTGCCACAAATTCATGCTGCATATTCTGACCTCACACAAAGAGCATAGATAATACCAAAGAAGTCAAACAATAAGCCCCGGGGATGGCCCACATGTTGAGCTGCCCCCCTATCACTCAATAGCGCGGTCGTCGCCACGTGGCGGGCACTCTGGTGCGGGAGACTCCGCCGTCCGACAAGAGGGACGACGCACAGGTCCCCGAACCGGACTCCGAGAACGAGGATGCCGGCGCCGAAAAGCCTTGGCTGCTTATTTACGGACATAATCGCGTATCTAATTCCTAATGTTTTTGTCTGTGAAGATTGCGGTGATCCGACAAGGACTACTGCACTGTTTCACTCATGCCGAGCAGCGTTGCTGGGAGGTGGCGACCGCTTCGTTTTGACCTCAAGTGACTCTGGAAATCAGGCGTGGAGATAATTTCATCTCAGGATCTTAAGCTGAGAAGCCAGGAGCCGAGAGCAGGTGACCATGGCTATAAATCCTATTACAGTACCACAACCGAAGGCCTATAATAATAGTCATGGTCGTCAGGGTAGGGTATTCTCATAAGGGCGGTATTATCATAAATTGGCATAAGCCTTATAATGATATTCATTATTACAAGCCTTATAATGATATGAATCATCATATGAGGGGCGGAAAGGGGTGAAACGGGCGGTCATATGCTATACGGAGGGGTGATATGCGTGCGGATATGTGGGGGCGGATTTGATACGATGAGGGCGGCGCGGCGTGATATCATACGGATTTGCGTCCAACTTTACCCTCCCCCAGTCTTCAGCAATTGCCACCGCCCCAGATTAATGCACCTTATTTATCGGACGGGTCGAAACAGGGATGAACAGTACACGTAATGCATGCGAAACATGGAAGCAGTACGCGGCATCGTCATCCATCGCGACTGGGACCTCGCCTCGGCTGTCGCTGTCACTTGGCTGTCGTTGTTGGTCAGCGCAGCGTGGCCCGGCAGCCGCGGCACCGGCAGCGTGCTTTCCTAAGCGCCCACACGTGTAAGGTCTATAATAATACTGGTAATGATATACCCCTTATAATAATAATATCATAGTAATATTCATTATCATAAGCCTTGTAATAATACTGCTGATAATACCCCTTGTAATAATACATTACTATTATAGCTATGATGATATCCATTATTATAAGGGATATCAAAATAAAGCGTCGTCAAGGTAGGGTATTATTATAAGACTTGCATTGTTAAAGGACTTATTTGTATAGGCCTTGTGGTACAAAATTTGGGGGTATATTATTTACTTCTATTTGAAATATGAAGCAATGACAGATTACTTGTCAAGAGTGAATCAATGATACTCACTACATTCCGTCACAAACATCAAATACGCACTTGAATTGGTATGCGCAAATTCGTTTCTGCCGTCCATTTCGAACGAATCGCTGGGTTGAGATTTATCTTTTACCGAAACTTTAAGTGATCGCTTACAACTCAGTGGCAGAAACACTTGAATTTCGGTCACGCTTGAATTAAGATCGCCGATGTTATGTTGTACGAGGCAATGACTGTCAGACGATGCCCGATTGGTGACACTTGGCTTGTAGTACAACGATCTCGGCTTGTCGAAGTTCAAGTTGCGAACGTCCTGTGAGTTCGTGTGCAATTTCCAGGCTCAACCGTTATTGACTAAATATGCAATTTTAGGTCAACTGATACGGCGCGTGAGCGAACGCGCTCTTGCTTAATCAAGGCGCATTCCCTTTTCCTCTAAACACTAAAATACAGTAGGTAGACAAAATTTTCAACGTTCGTAACTAATATGTGCATATTCAGAACGAGAATAGCTTTTTTAAAGCTATAATTTGACCCCATCCGCAACCACATCAGCTTCGTTTGCAGCCGCGACTGCAAGCTAAGTTGATGCGGTTTGAGATGGGGTTGACCCATGGCACGGAAAGCTTTGCAGCCGAGGGGCGTTCGTGCGTGTTAGCGCATGAAACCTTGTACTAATATGGCTGATAGTAATATTAATGCACCCTCTTACGCGCACGTACTTCCTTTGAGTATAACCAACACAAGGGCATATTGACAAAGGGCTTTTTGTTTTTGGGTTCGAATGTACACAAACCCAATACATGCCAAACAGCCACGGGCTTTCTGTGCGTTCCAGCGCACGAAACCTTGCACACATATTGCAAATGCATATATCTTCAAGTTCCCTGAAGCTCAAGGTCTGAGACAACTTGTGCGCGAAACAATCAATTTGTTTCTTTGGCAGATTTATTGGGTTTGTGTTCGAATGTGCCCAACCCCAATACATGCCAAACAGCCAAGGGCTTCCTGTGCGTTCTAGCGCACGAAACCTTGCACATATATTGCCAAAAATATATATCTTTAAGTTCCCCGAAGCTCAAGGTCTGAGATAACTTGTGCGCGAAACAATCAATTTGTTTCTTTGATTGGTAGATTTATTGTGTTTGGGTTCGAATGTACCCAACCCCAATACATGCCAAACAGCCAAGGGCAATGTATCCCTGGCCTTGTGCTTCAGAGAAGTTAACGATATATATATTGGCAACATGTCAGCCTAGTCTCGCGTGCTAGAATAGCACACGGGAAGACTTTGACTGTTTGGCATTTGTGGGTTTGGGTACATGAAACTCCAAACCCAAAAAGCTCTTTGATATTATGATGTGACATTGTCGTGCATACTTGACGACTATAGTCCTTGCACTAATATCACTATCAGCAATATCAGTGCAAGGTTTCATGTGCTAGCACGCACGAAAACCCCTCGGCTGCAAAGCGTTTCATGCCAGGGGTAAATCCCATCTTAAACCGCATCAACTTAGCTTGCAGTCGCGACTGCAAACGAAGCTGATGTGGTTGCGGATGGGGTCAAATGATAGCTTTTTTAAAAAGCTATTCTCGTGCTGAATATGCACATATTAGGTACGAACGTTGAAAATTTGTCTGCCTACTGTATTTTAGTTTTTAGAGGAAGGGGGTATGCGCCTTGTTTTAGCAAGAGCGCTTTTACTCGCATGCCATACCATTTGACCTAAAATTGCATATTTAGTAAGTAAAGATTGAACCTGTAAATTGCCGAAAGCGACAACTATTACAAAAATCGACGACGAAAACGTACGTAACAGTACACTGAACGAAGATTACGTCTGGAGCGGGGGAGCGACCGCGAAAGTGACATTTTGAGGATCGTGGGATGTGATACTGTGGCAGATATTTTAATATCTTCGGACAGAAATCGATCCCAAGGTTCCTCACAGATGCGGCTGTCATCGTTTTTTGCGCCTTTCCGAAATGTCCATCCCCGGCCTGAAGCCGGTCCGAAATGTCCAAGGTCCTCGCTATGGCATGATGTCTGAAGTGCGCATATCGTGACATCTGTGGCGGAATGCAGTGCTCACGACGAAGACCACACTTTACATATACGAAACTAATTTTCACATTCATTTCACATTTTGCAATACTACTTATTACTCTTCCTTGCTTGTTGACTCATACCATGCTAGAAATGACAGCCTGACTAGTTCGTACATCAGTCAGGTGTCATATCCAGTGTATCATTCTCGGTGTACAGCTAGTGACCTAGACTCGGTATTTATATGTCCTTCTGGAACAGGGTTCTGGGCTGGACACCGCTCTCCAGCTAGAATCTTATGGCGGGGTTTTGGAACCCTCAGTTGAGGAGGACTTTTTACGGCAGAATGTTTACAATGTTGACGATAATTATATTGTGGAGCCCCACCCAGAGCACACAGTAGAAGAGTTTGAAAACGATGATTTTCCGGAGGCAGCTTTCGCTGAAGGAGAAGAGTACAAAGATGATTACACCCAGAGGAGTGGGCAGCCTGGGACGCAGGGGCCTACGCCTCTCACGAGTACAGTATGGTGGTGCGTCAGAGGAGTTCGATGCGCATTTTGACGAGTATGGTGACGACGAGTACTACTCCGATGATTATTGATTTTCTTTATATTGACCGGCGGGACGTTTCTGTGGACGCTAGCCAATTGCTGTAGTTGGGTCGGATTTATTTTAGCACATTTGTTTTATTACCACTAGCCACTTGCGAGCAGCGTGTATCTTTTGGGCACATCACGGGCGGACTCCCTTTACACCGTGCATGCGCAACAAACAAACCGCTATATCGACCGGCAGGGTTTTCTTAATTTTGATTGCTTAATCCAGCATGCAGACCGGTAGCTTCCTTTCACATGTTACCAGCCACTTGCAGACAAAGCGAATTTGTGATCGGAGACGTATCATTATTTTTCTCTCGTTGTTCACGGCTCATCCTAGCATGTTCTTTATGCTTTAGCACTTATCACACTTGTGACTGTGGCTAGCTCCTGGACTTGACACGTTACATCTTACATTGTAAGTCTAGTAGCTAGGGTGGTGTGCTGTCACAAGCTGTACACCTCAAATGAGGTGGTGTGCTGGAAATGACAGCCTGACTAGTTCGTACAGTCATGTGTCATATCCAGTGTATCATTCTCGGTGCGCAGCTAGTGACCTAGACTCAGTATTTATGTCCTTCTACACGAGTCTAGTGATCCGTTGTTTCACCGTCGGCAGCGGGTCCCCACTGCCTGAGCTGCTGTTTCCAGCATATCATGAGTATATCTATACACACGTGTCCCAGAATTGTATATACTCATCCGCAATGTCTGAGTATGCATTTTGGATATATAAATTGTACAGTTAATATTATTTGTTGACTCACATTTACTACCGCAAAGTTTTTATGCACTCACATACCAAGAATTCTTCATACATCCTCGGAAATATACAAAAGAAATTTATGATATTATTGGCTACTGCCCCGCAGTCCTTGTGGTAGGACCAAATCGACGATTTGGTCCTACCACGAGGACCATTGTTCCGATAATTTAATTGGCCATCTCCCGTGATTTGTGGTGTCTAACCAATGAAAGGTGGTATATATAGGTCCTATATTAATTTATTCGAACGCTGGTTTGGCCTATATCCATCCCATATATCCATGACGAACGCATTTCAAACCTCTACGCTCAAACTTTTCAAAACGGATTTTTTGGAACATTCAAAATGTGGCAAATTAGTGACTCATCTTCAATATTTTTTTGCCAATCATATATCAACACTACACCTGCGCGGATACCATCAAATTGAACCTATGCATATGTCCCAATCATATTTGGGCGGTAGACCCGGTTGGAATGCATATATTGGCTCGTTGGCTCGTTGGCTTCCCCTCTAATATATTGGCTCGTTGGTTTCCCCCCTAAAACAGTGGTCTCGCGAGCTGACCATCCAGCCATCATAATTGCTTGTTAGAGGGCATATATCGCAAGGTTGGTGTGTGCGGCACATTAAATCTTCAAGTATATATGTATTGCGAATTTCTGAAAGTCTAACATCATCCAAATATCTTATTTTTCGACTGGCGTGTACACTTTAGAATGGATGAATGCCAATTTCTAAAGTCCGAAATTCACTAAATTCGGAATTTGCATTGTGTTGAACATGCGCCATGCTGAAATAAAGCGGAAATTATGATGAGGGCGCGAAGTAACCGATTCAGTTATCTTCGATTTGGTCATAAACTCAAGATGTATAACCATGAGCATCACCGTGAGCCCCTCATGTGACTCCTAATACTCAAAATAACGGTGGTCCTTGTGGTAGGACCACCATTTTCTTCAAGCTTTTGGTGAAATTACACCCCGAAAGCGTGTCGTTCAACCACACACCTAAAATCTCATGGGGGCCGCCGCTATAAGAAATAAAATTCATTTAACTGATAAATATCATGTGCAAATGTTGCCTGTGCCTCAAATAGTCGATTTAGTGATCGAAACCGCAATTGCCCATTGGTCCTTGTGGTAGGACCATGAATTTGGGTAGTAGCCATTATCCACTGTTCGGCATGATGCTCTTGCTTGCCATAAATCACAACCGCCATCCTTGCAGGCACGCAAACACCGGTACGTCACACCGGGCGGATTACAGTGCAAATCACTATATGACCTCCGGTCGTATGTGCGGCCGAGACTTACATAGGTCACATAGCAGCTCCGGACCTCCGGTTAGCAATGAACATACGACAGAGTTGTCTATATATGATTACATATGGCGATATGGGTCGTCGTATCGTATGTCGTAAATTATATAGTATACCGAGAACAACGGACTGCTCTACAATTTGTATTGCGTTTATATGGCCATTTATGCGGGGAGGGGCTTTGCTGGACAGCTCATATAAAGCTGTGTCATCGAGATTAGAGGCACGTCTCTAATTTCGCTGACCTTGACAGCTTGGGTGAAACTCCCAACACCCCCGTTTGAGTGACGCGACTTCTGGCCCCGAGCCGACTGTAGTTATCTGCACTGCAGATCACCGGCTGAAATTACCGCGCGGGAACTCGCGGAGCTGCTGCGAAAGCTCGCAGCTTTCCTCGTTCCACGTGGTAGTCTGAGTCTCAGTCAGTGTTGTGGTCGGTTGTGGTAGAAATATTTTCCCACTACTAACAGTAACTGGGAATGTTTTTGTTGGCCTTCATCCGTCCAGTCGCTGGAAAGAGAGCGCGATTAAACACATAGTAGCGCAGCTCAATACACCGGGACAGTTTATTTCTAGTATACCCTATCTTACTTTTGGCAATTTCTGAAGGACTGTCGTCAAAGTTTTCTTTAAACGCTTGGAGAAGTTTTCTTTTTTTCATCCGAAGTCTTCGTTCAGTCGTTTGCAGAACATGGCGCGTATGTATTTGGCATTTTTGTTTGTATTCGTTGAGACTGCATGCGGTGCACGTTTTGGCGGATGAGCAACAGGAGCATTTCACACAGAACTTTGGTATGAGTGACGCTTTTAACGACCCCCATTACTCAAGTACTATTGCTGCTCACGAAGGATACCGTGTGTTCACGAACATCCCTGGACATGGGTTGACGGAGAGTCTCACGTTGACTCAGAGTGATGGGTTGTACGTTGCTGGTGAGAAAGTGGTGACTGAGAGTCAACACCAGAGAGTCGTTGAGGAGCTGCAAAGTGAACATCGGGCTGTTGTACTTGACTTGGAAACTCGACTGGACAGTATGCAAGCAATTGTGCTCGATACTCAACCAGAAGGAATCGCTTTAGTGCAGGCGTTACCAGAAGTTCCTCTCGCTAACAACAATATGATATTGCAGCCACCTACTTGTGAGGAACCTGGTGGCGACAAGCTACACTTCAATGGGACACACTGGGAGTGTGTTTGTAAAGATGGGTATATCATCGGCGTTTCTTGTGTTCCTATTAATAGTTGTAAAGAAGTTTCCCCTCGCCGGGATGGCACGGATTTCTTGAATACGACGGAAGAAGTTTACTGTGACTTCACCACTTCGCCCGAGGGTGTTTGGACCATCCCAGTATACCCAGTAGGCGACACGTTATCTTTGTTTGCTCTAAACCAAGTCATTCAAGGGTTTAGAACTTTCTGTCAGCAAAAACACTTCTCAAATGCCGGTTCCGGTTTAAGTGATTTAAACGCTTGGTTAGCTCAAAAACGTATGCTACGGAGAACACATCATTCCTTGAGTGTGTCGTGGCCAAGTGGAAGAGGATTCCTCTTAATGCCTGTGTACACGATAAACGGAACCGTATACCAAATTGATGATGGCATTACACCGGTATCTTTGCCACCCAATCTCATAGGAGATCGTTGTGACCAATCTGTAATTGAAAACGGAGCCGAGACTCAAATATTTTGTGGATACTACTTTTCCGACGGATGGAGAGACTCTGATCTCGACTCATTTCCCGATCCTGAAGATTTCAGAGATGCACGCATACCACAGAATGGTTATGTTTCCTGCTTATTTTACAGCGAGTTGTAAAGATTATGTAGCATTTTTGTAGATGTATGTGTTTTGAGAAGTAGTGTAAAGGTATGTACACAGATTTGAAAATTAGTTACCGCAAGGAGTAGAACTTAAATTCCACAAGATCTTCATACTTCTCCCCAATGAAATATTGCGATGCATTCGAAGTTGATTTCTATCCTTATTGTGCCCGGAGGCACAGCGTGAGCCGATATGCCTATGCGTATGTATGTGTGTCATCGGGAGTAATCTGGGATTGGCACGATGACAGTGAAACTGGGCTTGAAATCACGATGAGAATGCGTACCAGATGTCCGGGGTATGACAGTATGACGCTGTGACACTATGACAGTATGACACTATGACACTATAGTAGTATGACAGTACTGTGGGGGGTGTCATCGTGGCACTCAGTCAGACCCTCGAAGAATGGTCAGATTCGCATCGGGATCGGAAAGACAATGAAATCGAATATCAGATGTCAGGGCTATGACAGTATGACAGTATGACAGTATGACAGTACAGTAGTATGACAGTACTGTGTGGCAGTCATCGTGTCAGTCTGTCGACATAACATCTGAATCGAGAATGACGAATCGGAATTAGAAATGAGATCGGATCGGGAATTGAACGTTGAGCCGAAGTGTGACATCGGCTGTCGAGTGGTTGACCCTGCAACCTGAGTGACGAGTGAATAAGTGGAGCACTTGAGAAGTGTTTAGCCTTCAGAACTCGGAACCGAATTATCGTTTGTACCTCAATCTGGCCCTGATCCAGTATATTATAAAATCCGAATTGTGTACCTTTGCACGTTCAATCAAAAACATATTTCCGAGCATCTGTCGTAGTGCCCCAGGCACACTTATCACATCATATAGGCGTCACTGGTTGTTTTTAACTGCCATTTGTATATTGAATATACATACCTACCGTATTACAAAGGGGTATTGGGGCGGGCGAACATTGCTCGGGGGGGCAAGATAGGACATGGGATAACTTGCACGCACGTCTAGGGGGTTTTGTGTACCCCCTAAGAAATGCAAATTTTGTAGAGCGCCCCGCGCCAAAGCAATGTACCCCCTAAGAAATGCAGATTTTGTTCGCCGAGCCCTCACCATTCGCCTCGACATCAACACAAGTTGAAATGTGCTTGAAATGCAACATAATGCGACCGAATTAATGCTTACCCTAAAATTTCAACTTGTCATAATATGGTGCTCATACATACATACTCTCGATGGAACCGAATGAATACGCGGAACATTAGTATCTGTCTCACTCTCAATTCTACTTATGGCATTACCGCACACGACTCATCCTCGCTAGCGCTCTCATGCCCCGTGGGTTTTGAATTAATCTAAGGTTCATCCACATTTATGCACACTCACACGCACCCACACGACATATACACACACATATATTAATGTATACAAATTACCATTCCATATATTTGTGACCTACTTGACTTGTAAGCATAGATTATAGTGATATATATACAGTAATGTATTATCCACAGGATTATTGTTTTCATGTCTCAAATATAACATACATTATGCACAAAAGGAGAGGAATAATGCATTAGTGTAGGTATATGTCTTCCATAAGTACCAATTCACTCATAAATATTTTCCATTCATCAAAAGATCCACTATATAATCCCTCGAATAATTCCTAAAACGCGAGAACTCCGCAAGTTCGTGCGATATAGGAACCATACCGAGGACAACTCGGATACCACCATCACCCGCGTTGGGGCGGGAGTGCCCCGCCCACGCGCGGATACCACCATCACGCGCGCGGGGGCGGGAGTGCCCCACGCGCGGATACCACCAGGGTGCTTGGCTGAAATGATTTTGACGGACGTTGAACTCTTATAATAAAGCTATGGGATATTCCGCCGCAGGCGCCGAAATGTTGGCATTTCTCATGTGTTTTGAGCAATTCTCAGTGGCAATCGGTTGCGATTAGGGCTGAGTACCCGCACCCCCCACTCTGCTTCCGTGGCAGTTTTCAAGGCAGTTGTTGTTACTCACAATATCAGAATTAGGCAGATTTTTCGAGCGGGATTTCTCTCCCCCCTAGCGGCACTTTCGGCCTGGGAGGGAGGAGAGGGGTGACCCAGAAGCAACGATTTCGGGCAAGGGGGGATGACCCCTCTAGCGGAACGATTTCGGTCTTGGGGTGACCCCCCAGCAACACGCGTGTCCTATCTTGCCCCCCTCCCCCAGAGCACTGTTCGCCCGCCCTTGCAAGACTATTGACATTCCGAACTTCAAGGACATCGAGAATTTAATTTCTGAAACCGAGAACGAAATTTCAGATATCGAGAATGAAATGTCTGAGATCGAGAATTGCTTTTCTGAAATCGAGAACAACTTTTTAAAATCGAGAACTGCTTCTAAAATGTGCCGTTAGATATTTAACTTTTTGCGGTTCAGATTATTAATGATGACAGTTTGCGAGCGCTCGATATCGATCAAGGCGCCAGATGTAAAATGATACAGTGTCACGTGTTAGCGACAGGCACAAGGTATACAAAACAAAGAAGGGGGTCAGCCTTATACAATCATTGCGGTGTCCCTTGCAAACACCACAGCCCAGTGTATGGGGACAGTTCATTTCTAGTATGATACATCGTATCATTGGCAATATTTGAAGGCGATTGTGGTAGACGTATTCTTTAACTGCCTGGGAACGTATTTCTGGTTCGCATCCGAAGTTTTCTTTCAGTCGCCGGAAAGAGAGGGCATCGCATTAACGGAACTCAGCACACGCGGACAGCTCTTGTCTAGTGCAATATATCTTATATCCGGCAATTTCTGAAAGCCAATTTGGGAAACATCTTCTTTGTTGACTGCAGATTGTTTTCTCAATCTCACCCGAAGTCTTTCGTTCAGTCGCTCGCAGCTTTTGGGGCGTATCGTCTTGGCGATTTTGTTTGTATTCGTTGAGACTGCAGTATGTTGAGACATCCGAACGGTTCTTTGAGGCCATTTCACTATGAAGTATTTTAGCATCCGAGAGTTTTCCGTAATGCGCTTGGTTTCCTTTACTTTGTGTCTTATTTGTTCCGTGGTGAATGGCGACAAGGACTATTGTTCGAACCCAGGGTCGCATCCCAAGAATATCTCAGATATGAAGTCAAGTTATGAGCATATTAAGTTTTTCACAACAAGGCCTGGGCATATCGAAAAGTCTGAGACAATGGCAGTTAGATATAAGAGGAGAACATTATTCGAATGCATCCGGTTTCAAACTATTATTTTTGCTTGGGAGGTGAGCTAATATTTGGATGATATTCGTGGCTGATTTGGGCAGATTTAGGAGTTTTTTTTTTTTGGGGGGGGTTGCAAACCATTGTCGGTAAATGGTTACCATACAACAAAAATTAAAGAATGCGCATGTCATAAAAGCACTGCGACGGATTTGCTGTCATTGTCGTCTCGCATCCGTTAAGTAGTGAGATATACCGATTCAGGTATACTCGAGTGGGCAAACAGGGTCGGCTCGGTATCGAATATATTGATAAGAATAGAGATAGCGAATACCCTCAGGGTTTTAACCCCCAAGTCAAACCTAAACCCTCGAACGGCTAGTGACAGATGTGACACATGGTACCCACGGGTCAGGACAGATTAGAGGTCTGGCCGGGGCCTACACCGGGTCTCCCGGGAGGGCCAGCAGGCCCCGGCACCTTCACAGCCGCCGCCTGCAACGGCGCATCCGCACCGCTCCGCGGAATGCTCCAAGCACACTCGGGACCGAAACAGCACCCGCTAAAGCACAGGCTCCCCGCAGCACCTGCATCCTGCAGCACAGTGGTCACCCGTGGCACCACCACCTCCGGTGCATCCTCGGCCTGCGCCGCCAATGCATATTTGCTCGCAGCCGCAGCGGCGGCAGCATCAATGCCAACCGCATTCCGGCATTCGCCGATAGCTCTCCCGCTTCACCACCGGAAATGCGCGGGTACACTAGAGGGTGCGCATGCGCATGACGTGCGTGAGCCGAACGCCCACCAACCCGACCTTGTCTACAACTCTACACCCCCTCCAACTGAACGGCCACACGACAAAGGAGTCTCCCTCCCATGACCTCATATCATCCGCCCCTCCCACGAGCTGCGTACACAGGCTGGGTGTGATCCCATGCGTGCAGAGCTGGCGCGGGTACACTAGAGGGTGCGCATGCGCATGTTGTGCGTGAGCCGAACGCCCACCAACCCGACCTTGTCTACAGCTCTACACCCCCCTCCAACTGAACGGCCACACGACAAACGACTCTTCCTCCCATGACCTCACATCATCCGCCCCTCCCACGAGCTGCGTACACAGGCTGGGTGTGATCCCATGCGTGCAGAGCTGGCGCGGGTAAACTAGAGGGTGCGCCTGCGCATGACGTGCGTGAGCCGAACGCCCAACAACCCAACCTTGTCTACAACTCTACACCCCCTCCAACTGAACGGCCAAACAACAAACGACTCTCCCTCCCATGACCTCACATCATCCGCCCCTCCCACGAGCTGCGTACACAGGCTGGGTGTGATCCCATGCGTGCAGAGCTGGCGCGGGTAAACTAGAGGGTGCGCCTGCGCATGACGTGCGTGAGCCGAACGCCCACCAACCCGACCTTGTCTACAACTCTACACCCCCTCCAACCGAACGGCCACACGACAAACGACTCTCCCTCCCATGACCTCACATCATCCGCCCCTCCCACGGGCTGCGTACACAGGCTGGGTGTGATCCCATGCGTGCAGAGCTGGCGCGGGTAAACTAGAGGGTGCGCCTGCGCATGACGTGCGTGAGCCGAACGCCCACCAACCCGACCTTGTCTACAACTCTACACCCCCCTCCAACTGAACGGCCACACGACAAACGACTCTCCCTCCCATGACCTCACATCATCCGCCCCTCCCACGGGCTGCGTACACAGGCCGGGTGTAATCCCGTGCGTGCAGAGCTGGCGCGGGTAAACTAGAGGGTGCGCCTGCGCATGACGTGCGTGAGCCAGACGCCCACCAACCCGACCTTGTCTACAACTCTGCACCCCCCTCCAACTCACGACGGCCACACGACAAACGACTCTCCCTCCCATGACCTCACATCATCCGCCCCTCCCACGAGTTGCGTACACAGGCTGGGTGTGATCCCACAAGTGCAATGCTGGCGCGGGTAAACTAGAGGGTGCGCCTGCGCATGACGTGCGTGAGCCGAACGCCCACCAACCTGACCTTGTCTACAACTCTACACCCCCCTCCAACTAACGACGGCCACACGACAAACGACTCTCCCTCCCATGACCTCACATCATCCGCCCCTCCCACGAGCTGCGTACAGAGGCTGGGTGTGATCCCATAAGTGCAATGCTGGCGCGGGTAAACTAGAGGGTGCGCCTGCGCATGACGTGCGTGAGCCGAACGCCCACCAACCCGACCTTGTCTACAACTTTACACCCCCTCCAACTGACGACGGCCACACGACAAACGACTCTCCCTCCCATGACCTCACATCATCCGCCCCTCCCACGAGCTGCGTACACAGGCTGGGTGTGATCCCATAAGTGCAGAGCTGGCGCGGGTAAACTAGAGGGTGCGCCTGCGCATGACGTGCGTGAGCCTAACGCCCACCAGCCCGACCTTGTCTACAGCTCTACACCCCCCTCCAACTGACGACGGCCACACGACAAACGACTCTCCCTCCCATGACCTCACATCATCCGCCCCTCCCACGAGCTGCGTACACGGGCTGGGTGTGATCCCATGCGTGCAGAGCTGGCGCGGGTAAACTAGAGGGTGCGCCTGCGCATGACGTGCGTGAGCCGAACGCCCACCAACCCGACCTTGTCTACAACTCTACACCCCCTCCAACTGACGACGGCCACACGACAAACGACTCTCCCTCCCATGACCTCACATCATCCGCCCCTCCCACGAGCTGCGTACACAGGATGGGTGTGATCCCATGCGTGCAGAGCTGGCGCGGGTAAACTAGATGGCTACTGCCCGGTGGTATGGTACTGTCACAAGTACCAAAATGTATGCTTTATTATGGGCACTAGATGGGGTGTATGAGTCCCATGAAGGTTTTGAAAAATCATTTAGGACCCTTTTGAATTGTTATTGATGCTGAAATGTACTCTCGTGAACTTTAGGTATGTGTATGTGCGGTGTGCTTTTGGGGGGTGTAACGCCATAAAATTAATTAAATTTTCTGGTACTGTCACAAGTACCAAGCGCGCGGTGACTTAAAAGGGCACGCTATGTGGCCACGAGGTGGCATGCATGATGTCAAATTTCATTATTGGGATGTATCCTAAGTGGTCGTCATGCGTTGTGCCATTTGAACGTCTTTAACGCCAGTATTGGGATTCGATAACACCCAAGGGTGTGATAAAATGGCCTCTCAGCATTTTTTGTAGTAATATCGGGAGCGGTTTCGTACTTAAGTTCCATGTGTAGAGTCCAAGTACGGCAACTTCTCATGCATGTAAAGGTCTTGAAAAATCGATATATGGGTTTACTTTTGATGTCATAAACGCTGGTGAGGCGATCCGACGTTATAATATACTTATTTCGTAGCTTTAGTGCCACGACTAGGCTCCAAAATCGACGATAGCCCTCATACTTAAGGAATCTTGAGTTGGACCATTTGGTGGAGATGGGATGTTTAGCATGTCGCAGTTTCAGCGACGGGCAGTATGCCAACTGCCCCATGCTCACATCCATCATTGGCCATGTTATACAGCTTCAATTTGAGCCATCGCTGGGTTGAATAGAATCCCAAGTCTGTTCAAAAAGAAATCCGAAAGTAGCGCCATGATTTCGAAGACAAGTGAGACACCATTGTGCAACACAAAACTCCACCTTGTTGGCAATATGCATCCACTGGGAGGGCTACACGTAACCTATGGACCAATGGGGCATAATACAACTCAGTTTGGGTCGTTAAGGTAATGGTATATCATGGATATCACCATCAGGATGGAGGAGGACATCAAAAGAAATTCTAGCGTTTTGGTACTTGTAATAGTACCAGATTCGATTCTGGTACTATGACTAGTACCACTGGGCAGTAGCCATAGAGGGTGCGCCTGCGCATGACGTGCGTGAGCCGAACGCCCACCAACCCGACCTTGTCTACAACTCTACACCCCCCTCCAACCGACGACGGCCACACGACAAACGACTCTCCCTCCCATGACCTCACATCATCCGCCCCTCCCACGAGCTGCGTACACAGGCTGGGTGTGATCCCATAAGTGCAATGCTGGCGCGGGTAAACTAGAGGGTGCGCCTGCGCATGACGTGCGTGAGCCGAACGCCCACCAACCCGACCTTGTCTACAACTCTCCACCCCCCTCCAACTGACGACGGCCACACGACAAACGACTCTCCCTCCCATGACCTCACATCATCCGCCCCTCCCACGAGCTGCGTACACAGGCTGGGTGTGATCCCATAAGTGCAATGCTGGTGCGGGTAAACTAGAGGGTGCGCCTGCGCATGACGTGCGTGAGCCGAACGCCCACCAACCCGACCTTGTCTACAACTCTACACCCCCCTCCAACTGACGACGGCCACACGACAAGCGACTCTCCCTTCCATGACCTCACATCATCCGCCCCTCCCAC
>LGRX02009011.1:0-19443 GCA_001247695.2 Cymbomonas tetramitiformis
CCACCCCCAGACCCACCAATCGGAGTGAGCAAGGAGCAGGCCACCCCCAGACCCACCAATCGGAGTGAGCAAGGAGCAGGCACGGAACCACTCCTGATTGCCTCTCGGTGGCTCGCACAAGCCGGCGAGCCAGGAGGGGAAAGCCTGACCAGCGCACCTCGTCGTCCTGGTGAGGGCTGGAACTCTCGTAGTCTTCCTCCAGGAACTCGTGCAGGTGCTTGCGATGCCCTCGAGGGGTCGAGTCATCTCCGAGGCAGTTTCGGAGCTCCTCCACCCAGCCCAGGGCGTCATGCAGTGCTTGCTTGAGACGCCCAACACAATCGCCATAGTATGCCTTCACCTGTCACACACACACGCACAAGCACCCGATCGTCTGTGGCTACGGGGTGCCAAAGGAGTCAGTCCAAGGATAAGCACACCCCATTGCAAAGTGAGTATGACCTCTGACAGCCCGGATTTTCAGCGGCTGACAGCCAACAGGGCCTCGGAGCCGCATGAGCACTTAGTAGTGATGTGACCTGGAACCTAAATCTAAAACCCTAAAATGGTAGGTCCAACGACAGTGAAGCCGATGCTCGCACGAGCGTATTCCACACCACCAGAGGAGAAGAGCATATTCCACACCGCCAGAGGAGAAGAGCATATTCCACACCGCCAGAGGAGAAGAGCATATTCCACACCGCCAGAGGAGAAGAGCATATTCCACACCGCCAGAGAAGAGCATATTCCACACCGCCAGAGGAGAAGAGCATATTCCACACCGCCAGAGGAGAAGGCATATTCCACACCGCCAGAGGAGAAGAGCATATTCCACACCGCCAGAGGGAGAAGAGCATATTCCACACCGCCAGAGGAGAAGAGCATATTCCACACCGCCAGAGGAGAAGAGCATATTCCACACCGCCAGAGGAGAAGAGCATATTCCACCGCCAGAGGAGAAGAGCATATTCCACACCACCAGAGGAGAAGAGCATATTCCACACCACCAGAGGAGAAGAGCATATTCCACACCGCCAGAGGAGAAGAGCATATTCCACACCGCCAGAGGAGAAGAGCATATTCCACACCACCAGAGGAGAAGGACGCATCAAGAGATTGCCCACTACTGCCAACTGGTTTGTTGAAAAAGAGTCATAGTCATCAAGATCGTGACGCCGCCCAGCTCTCGCGGATTCGCATACGGTGTAGCTTTACAGTGTATAATTCTATAATAATTCAGGCACTCCGAATTCTCGTACAAACAGGAGGCGTGTAAATGAAAAGAGCAGCGGTAAATACGATTAAAGATTTTTGCGCCTTATATTACTTAAATCACATAACTTACATTCATCTAGGATACCGTGTGAGTGTGGTAGTAAAACAAATTTTCTGGCACAGCCGCAGCAAAGCTGAGCGGAGCCGGGGCCATGGGCGCAGGAAGTGCTCCGCTGATTGGTTGGCCGAGGTACAAACAGGCGCGGCGGCTGCCCACTCCCCATTCGTGCATGCCGGAGCCGCCACTTTGGCTGAGCTTGGAGCAACAGGAGGGGGATCAACGCCTCCGAGCCGCCCCCACTGTCCTGTGACGCGCTTGCCACAGTCTGCGGCGCAGCTTAGGCGAGCGCTGGGCACAGGGCCCCACCTCACTGATAATCAACTCGAATTGGACTTTCTGAGTCTGGACCATCCTCACGGGGGTCTGCAGCCGGTTGTGCAGGAAGTCACCCAAGAGACCCTATATCGACCCGCCTCGTCCACGTTAGCCTCCGAGCACGGTGCTCACAAAACTGAACGAGAGGAGAATGCCAGCAAGCAGCAGAGTGTGGTCGTGACCTGGCAAAGCATTAACAAGGGCTTCAAGTCGTGCAGCGTACGCGGTTTCAGCTTCCTCACCCACTGCAGCCCGCATACCACGCTCGCGAGGGCCTTCAGCCGCGGCAGTCTCTCACATTTTCCTTCAGGGACGTGCACTCACTTCTCCCCAGCACTCGCAACTTGTTCATTTACTGCTTAGCTGGCTCCTCGACGAACACAGAGCACTCGTGAAACCCACCAGCTGATTTGGTGGGTAACCATCACGGGCGCGCCAGCGCCGCAAGCTGGCTCTGCTGGCGTGCCCCTGACTCCCCCTGGCTCTGCTGGCTCTGCTGGCTCCCCCTGGCTCCCCCTGGCTCTGCTGGCTCTGCTGGCTCTGCTGGCTCCCCCTGGCTCCCTGGCTCTGCTGGCTCCCTGGCTCCCTGGCTCTGCTGGCTCACCGAAAGCTCAGCTCGCTTGAGGGAAGTTCTGGGGAGTCTTTGAGGGAAGCCCAGGGTGGTCTTGTCATCATTTCGATTCTTTGCGATGACCAACACGGCCTCAAGGCAGGAATTCACAAAGCGCGTGATGGAAGCAGATGCCAGTTGCATCTGCCAGCTGCATCTGCCGATTGCACACCCGCTCGATTCGCGATGATCCCTACTATGAACTTCAGATTGGGGATGAGGTCATATGGTGTGTGGGAGCCAGGGGCCTGGAACATCAAGAGCGCAACAGTCGGTGCTACAAAAACAGACAACAGATGGCTTTACGGCAGCTATTGTAATTCACCACCGCGATCACAAATGGTGCCAGTTCTCTGCGGGCGTGAAGCATCCTTCTCAAACGGGAAACTCACCTCGACAATCTCAACAGTGTCCATCCTGTTCAAGGGTGCAGGGGCCCAAAAGTCCCAGGTCTGTCCCAACCAATCCTCCCGCTGTAGTCGGTAAGCCCATGGCGCAAAAGTGCTGCACGAGGTGAAGGTCCCTGCTAAGCCGACCGACATGCACCAGCTCACTCGGGGGCCGATTGTACCGTGAGCGTGCAATTACGATCGTAATTGCACGCTCATGCTACCAAGGCACCTTGAATAAAAAAGACATACGCACGACAGGGCCCAATCTTATCGCACCCATGCAAGCTCGACGGCGCCCCTTGAATCGCATCCATGCACGCTCGACGGCGCCCCTTGTATCGCATGCAAATGCATGCCTAAAAGTTCCATACCCTGCGCCCAAGCACCGACCAGGGAGCCAGCGCGCCGAACCTACACAGCTGCAAGCGAGCTCCAGAGCGCCGCACCTTCTTGAGATCCTCTTGAAAAATGTTGGGTTCCTCCTGCTCTTTGCCATCGTCCTGCCAAATTCCACACCACAGCTGAGTCAACCACCCGCCCAGGAAACCCACTCCCACTCACGAAAAGTCACTTGGATGAACACGGCGCGGATAACACTCACAAGAGATTCCAAAATCCCAAACAAAACTCGGTGGACGAGGCGGCGGGCACAGTTGCCCTGTTGTCTTGTGGGAAGAACCTCACTCGCACCAGGTGCAAGGAGTCTCTGAAGGGAGGTGGCGAGAGATTGCTTCCGTTTTACTTAATTTCCATTTTATCTAAAGAAGGTGAAGAGGCTTGTGTCTTCCTGGGAGTGGCTCACAGGCATCGCTGACACAATTTGCTAGGTAAAGCTAAAGGGAGAGTGGAAAGAGATTCTTTGGCCCGGCGTTACCCGCTCATAAGTCATGAAGGAGCGAACGAAGTGAGGGCTGTACACCTGCTCATGAGGAACACATGGCGAATGTGGTGAGCCAAATGCAACGCTGACGGGAATATACCAGCTTTGTGAAACGTCAGAAATGAAGAAACAGAAAACTATAACTGAAAAATGGGCTAACGAACCCCGTATTCGCTATTTAGGCGGACGTCATCATAATCCCACTTCACCATCACGTCATAGTGCTGCACTTTCAATTTGGGCCCAACGTGCTGCAGCCTGAGTCCACAGTGCACAAGCGCAACCTTTGCACAGAGGTATACCCGGCGTGTGGTGCTGGAGTGTGCAGGCGTCATAAGTGCACGTGGCACGCGTCCTCTCCCTCTCCCAGGCCGGACAGGTGGTGCCGGAGTGTGCAAGCGTCACAAGTGCACGTGACAGGCACCTTCCTGTCCTGGTCTGCCGAACAGGTTGTGCCAGGCCGCGATATTAGCAGGCGCTCTCGTGGAAGTGGTTCAAGGAATGAGAGACTGCCTCGCACCTGCCGAAAGACGATACGCTGACTTGAGGGAAATGATATCGAGCGTATGTCGTTGGCGTGGAACCGTCTTTACTGGTCTCCGCTCGCGCTTTGGGACCCTTGTCGTGATTCCCATTACCGCGAACTGCGTCGTGGACTTTGAATTCGAACAAGCGATCCTTCTCCTGAGCCGGGACGATACCAGCCAGATGCTTGTCCGTGTCGACGGGCATAATGCTCAAGAGCATTGTACGATCAATCTGCAAACGCCAGACCACAAGGACCTCGTTTGGAAGATTTCCGTTGCCACCTAAAATAGCCTCTTTCAGTGAACGTGCGAGGCCCAAGTCGTTGATGCTAAACTCTCCCTGCTTATCTCAGCATAAAAAACGTTATACTTGGCATCACCTCGCTTTCGGGTGAATTGCCGCTGGTCCGACCTAACCCCTGTTGGATGACTCAGTTTGTGCAAAGATTACGATACTCCTAAACATGAAGTAAAGACGGGAGCAGAAACGGCACGCCGCCGACACACCTTGCTTGGACTCTGATGAGGGTTTTGAGGATTCATGGGCACAAAGGTATTCACGTGTCCCTCTGCGGTCGCGGCGGACCGAGACGCGTGTCCTAAGGGAGAACTTGAAGCTGCGCGCCGCGGCGGTTTCTCCCCTTCTCCCTCCCCTCGTAACGAGGGCAACGGGTTTGTCGACATCGTATATCCACGTTCCGCTCACGCAGCGAAAAGAATGGCGCTGGAGAAACAGTACGCCTTTTCTACAGCGGTGAACAGTAATATCAAGGAGCGAACGTCTCCGTACGCATGTCGTAACGTCTATCTGACGCGAATGACCAGCGAGGCGTTCACAAGCGGGGCAAGATGCGTACAGATAACTTTGCAGTGTATACGAAATCAAGTTTCCTTAAATAGGTTGTACGAGCATCGTCGAGTGGCGCCTTCGTCAATGACCATTACTTTCTGCACATATTATGGCACCACCCTTATACGGTCATAAACCTGGAATCTTGATTCCAAAGTCGAACGTGTCCTGAAAGTGAAATATGGGTGGTTGCTGTTCGATTTATTTGACGCAGTTCCACTCGAGTTCAAGCGATATCGAAGCCGAACGGAAGGGTTGCACTCCACGTCTAGTGTGACACTCTTGTTCCCAGAGTTTCTCCGAGCGCGGCCGCTGCGCGGCCTGCGACACGCGAGGGTCGACGTTACAGTTGATGGAAGAGGCTCGGAGAAACTCTCGTCTGGCATTACTTGGCAAAAGTCATGGAGAGACAGACTTTCGCCCCCCCCATAAACTGGGGGTGACTGTCTCTTCCTGTGTCACCCCTCGCCCTGTGGTGTCACTTGCATCTTGCCAGCCGACCGATAATAAAACACCCAAGTTATTTTATTATCTCATCTTTTTGACTGCGAAACCCGTGCGAGCCACTGCACAGCTTTCTTTGCCTGCGTGCATATATATATATTCACTATATATATATTTCACACTTCCCGTCAGGTTATGGGTTACCACTAGCTGGTTGGCTCTGGCCCACATTTTTTTTAAATTGACCCAAAAAATTTTTTGAAATTTTTCCTAAAGTCACCTAAATTTTTCCTCCCTTTTTGAAAAGGCCCCTAAAATTTTCCTAAATTTTTTTCAATAATTAGCCGATCTCGCGGGCCCCATACACGCCCAAACCGGTTCGCTGAGACGCGGAGACGCTTGCCCTAGGCCCCTATTTCTTTTGCAATCACCCAAATTGGCCTAAGAACCTATTTCATACTACTTTGTTCAACTTGGCAACTTATTGGCAACCTTCAGACCTGTAAAACCTATATGAAATATGATCGATAACAGGTTTCAAGACTAATTAAACCGGTTCTGAGACTACGACACGCAATAGGTTTTGCTTAGGCATCACAATTGAGGTTTGGAGGGGCTACCTTGCTTGTCGGTGCAAGGGCAACAAGGGCAATGCGGTGGACAGGGCGCAAGCCTGTTTCACCATCGAAATCCTCTCTGCTACGAGAGATAGGACAGGCATTCCGAATGCTGAGAACTCTCAACGGATGGCCTCACTTTCACAATTTGACTGCCTTGAAGATACTTGATGAGAAGATCAGAACTTGAATTGCGGCGGTAATGCGGCATCCGTCTGTGTCACGTCTCACGTCGACGTGTAAAGTATGGGAATGACAGCAGCCATCGCGATCGCGGAGACATATTCGATATCCCCCCAGATTTTTCACCAATCCCGCCCATATTTTTATTCTATTTTTTTACATCTTCTAATCAAATTTTGACTTATTTTGAAGAACGCACCCAAATTTTGATCAAATTTTGAAATTTTTTTCAGGCCAAAAACTCGCCCAAATTTTTAATCAAATTTTGAAAAATCCTGGCCAGTGCCAACTAGCTGGTGGTTTCTCACCGGCGTTCTTTTTAGCTTTCATTCGGATCCCGCGCAACGCGGCGGTATACAGTGACGCAACGTCACTACTCATCGAACCGGCCGGCAGTCACGTACCGTTACTTCGCGCCTTCCCCCCAAACGTGCTGCAACAGCATCCACTGGTATTTATTTGAGCGTAACGCCCAATCTTTTTCGTGCGCAACGCACGTTTATCGCACCGTCATTCTCGACTACGTCCCATCCAGCCGGTCGACACAGTGACGCAACGTTACACATCGCCGCCATCTCCCCGTACATGCTGCAACGGCATCGGCTATTATTTATTTGAGCGCAACGCCCAATCTTTTTCGTGCGCAACGCACGTTAATCACCATCATTCTCGACTACGTCGTCCCCATCTATTTCACCTTACGCTCTGGCCAGCAGCACCTCAACAGCAGCAAAATTGGCTTGACGCACGACGTTTTTGACGTCACCACCGTCTTCCTCGTCAAAATCTACCCCAAATTGACTCTTTCATCGCTTGGAGTTGTCCATTTTACGAAAAGTTGGGTTTCCCCTTGTGAACCCTAATAATTTCCCTTCGCAGAATTATCCAGTCTGCGCTGGAACCATGGCCACTGAGCGCCAACGTGCACGCCTCGCCGCTGTTCGGGATGCCCTGGAATATCTCCGAGAACATCGACGGCATTCTTCACCTGACTATCGTCTGGTGGTGTCTGGTGGTGCTTATGCACCATACACCAACATCGAGTCTAACGCCTCCGCCAATGACGAGACCTTTGGCAGCAACGAGTTCCGTCCGCAGCATTCTCCGCTCTTTCATCCACCTTACGTGTTCATTGACCATTGTCTGGTGGTGTGTGGTGGTGCTGTAGCACCCGACCTGCCGTTTTCCCTCTCTGCTTTCGCACTCGTGTGCAGAGGAGGAGCACACCGCATTTTCCGCCTTCGCCCCCATCGGGGTGCCCGCGTCCCCGCACTTGCTCTGGTAATGCCACGTATTGTCACACCGCACCGCGTGGGCGTTGGATGACGACATCCTGGCGGCGCTCGACTGCATCCACAATCGAGTACTCCGCCGCCATCCACCAACGATTGCTGGGGCTAGAATCACGGCTGTGGGAGTAGGTATCCCCACAGCACATGCATGGGCATAAGCCCCTAGAGCACGCATCTATAGACCAGCGCGGCGAAGCCAAACTGGCTGGGTTGAGAAAGACCTCTTAGGGTCTCCGATGATGCTTGTTTTTTTTTAGGGCTTTGCCCGTGTAGCCCACCGTAGGATGTTAGACCCGGCTTTGCTGGCTTGCATCGTGGCACCTCACGCCTTCGGGGTGAGGTGGTGTCATGGAGAGACAGACTTTCGCCCCCCCCATAAACTGGGGGTGACTGTCTCTTCCTGTGTCACCCCTCGCCCTGTGGTGTCACTTGCATCTTGCCAGCCGACCGATAATAAAACACCCAAGTTATTTTATTATCTCATCTTTTTGACTGCGAAACCCGTGCGAGCCACTGCACAGCTTTCTTTGCCTGCGTGCATATATATATATTCACTATATATATATTTCACACTTCCCGTCAAAAAGCGCTCAAATGCCCGTTTTCGCTATCTCAAGCGTCGGTGTTTAGCCAATCATGGCCAAAGTCGCAGTGTAAAATTAAGCGTGCGTGGTACCAAACCTGCTGAATATATCAGCTTGACTGTATATTCGGAGTGTGGTAATAAGAATAGATAAACGGATAATACCCAGTCTGCCCGTTATATGTTCGGGGTCTAGGGTTCCGGGACCGGTGACAGTCATACACCGTAACTATAGGAATGACAGTCGGGGCGTCACTTCCAGCAGAAGAGCAAACTTGATTTTGAATGTGGAGGAGAAGTTTTGGGGAGAAGAGACAGTGAATGAGATAGTTGTCGATTCATGTTGGAAGCAGATATTAGCATTCGTTTTAGATCAGCCAACGACTTCTACTGGAATCATTTATTGCATGACAAAAAAAGACACTGAGAAGTTAGCAAATTGGCTGAGCCAACAAAAGCAAGGCGGTGACAGTATTAAAGCAGCTCACTATCATGGAGAATTGAACGATACGGCACGACAACGATCGCAAGTGTACAATGCTTGGATGCGAGGAGAAACTAGAATAGTGGTAGCAACCTCATGAGAACCACGATATCTACTAGCTACATAGAGGGGTACGGAAAAAGCGGTACGATCACTGCAGGTTGAACACAGGCAGTGAAAGGACTCGAGGATAATATTACGGGAGTAAGGAGTGGCGGCTTACGCCGCCAAGTTATTACTGCGGGAAGATTGTCTGAGAGGGGCGCGTGTCGCAGTGTCATCATCATAACGTGTGACACCGCGACCGCAACTACGATGCTTCAGGTGTGAGTGACCCAAGGAGTCACATACTACTAGATACTACTATAGGGTACCTAATATTGTACTCTACGTGACACTACCTGACTACGAAGTGGTCACTAAAGATGAAGCACTACCCATTCAATGGAAGGGTACACTACGGTATGCATGCTAGAAAATACGTCTAGGGCACTACCGATTTACGTACAAAAAGCACACTCAGCAAACTACCTCTAAGGCACTACCAAGTAAAGTGCTTCTAAGCACTACCTACGAAAGGGATCGCGACGTGTGATCGTAGAATGTTGAAAATGTTGATTGTCGTTCTCAAAGATAATTTCAGGTCCCTCGAAGATCATCACACGCCATGGGGACGTGGAGAAGGGTCAAAACTGAAAACTGGCCTTGGCAGATCGCGCGAAGTTATTTGGCTGCAAAATGTCGACGATGCCCACACAAAACACGTCGAATTTTCTTGAAAATGAGGCCGTTGAGGAACAACTTTTGAGGGGTTAGGCTGTTCAGGTTGGTGTCGATGAATCCCAACTTCCAGAGGCGTAGAGAGGAGAGAAGGGTCGACGAACGCGATGGGGCTGAAAATCTGGCCAGAAAACCTGCCAAATGGCTGATTAGTAAAGAATGACGAAGAAGACAAAGAGGTTGAGGAAGATGTACGGTTTACGGGCAACCGGTTCCCAAGAGTCCATTCAGTTTACGAAAAGGGCAGCGCGTTAGAAATACCGAAAGGTCAAAAATAGCACTACCGACGATGAGAGGTGGATGGCACATCCGATTTCCAGATCTGAAAGAAGGGGTCACTGAAAATGCGGCAGGTCGCGGGGCGCAGCGGGTCTGCGAAATTCCAGGCTGGCGGCGGTTGCTGCTGAGAGGTTGTCATCGAATGACGTTGGTCGCCAAAGTGGGGTCACTGCTCCCATCGAAATGGCTAAATTTCCGGGGACACAAATTCCGGAAAAGAGAGATTGCTGCCGGGGTCACCACTCCCTTGTGGCAGCGAGATAAAGTTTGCAGCGGCCGCGTTGGCCGAGATCATCGCAAAAACCATGCCGGCTGTAAAAATGAAGCTAGTAAACGCGGAAAATCTCAAGATTTCGCGAATCAGAACCTGGAAAATACAGGGGAAGCGTAAGCGAGGCCCATAACCTCATGAGAACCACGATATCTACTAGCTACATAGAGGGGTACGGAAAAAGCGGTACGATCACTGCAAGTTGAACACAGGCAGTGAAAGGACTCGAGGATAATATTACGGGAGTGAGGAGTGGCGGCTTACGCCGCCAAGTTATTACTGCGGGAAGATTGTCTGAGAGGGGCGCGTGTCGCAGTGTCATCATCATAACGTGTGACACCGCGACCGCAACTACGATGCTTCAGGTGTGAGTGACACAAGGAGTCACATACTACTAGATACTACTATAGGGTACCTAATCGATTGTACTCTACGTGACAACCACCGCATTTGGGATGGGGGTGGACAAGGGCGATGTTCGTTGGATCGTGCATCACAGCATGCCACAATCTATGGAAGCGTATGTCCAAGAGGTTGGCAGGGCCGGCAGAGATGGGGCAATTGCCAAGTGCCTGATGTTGTTCTCAGCAAAAACTGTTCAAGTGATTAGGAAAAACTTTCAAAAGGATTTGGTCACGAAGGAGGCACGGAGGCGCCTGATGTTTTCACTAGCCTAAGCAGGGATACCGCACTCTAAGGACTTTGTCCCCTTTACTAGCGTAAATGTTTTATTATTATTATTCTATTTTCGTCCACAAGCTCTGGGGACAAGAGTACCTGCTGTTGGTTCCAAGTGTACGTTGAACGTTGTAGTCATCAAGATCCACCGGAACCGGCCGCGGCCGGTGAGGACGATGATGGGCAGGCTCGATCGCGCGAGGTGCTCAGATTTATATAAATATGTATAAGTAAAAAGATCTAAGATGTGCGAAATTCCAGCGTCATCGTCAGTAGCATTTATACCCTAATTGATATTGCGCGATGTCGTGATATTGTGATGTCGCAACCAATTGATATTGCGATGTCGTGATATCGTGATGGGACAGGGTGACACGGGCGCTGGGAACTCGTCGAATTGTCCTGATGACACATGATGACTGAATGTCACGGCTGCGTCTATCGCGCGAGACAATGACCACAATGAACGTCGCCGGCAGCAGACGGTGAACACATGTGATGTCACATCGACATCGCGGACACCATTGCCGCTGCGCTGCCGATGCCGTTGCGTGACTGCTTACTCGTTACTGTGACACTCGTTCTTCGTTGACCCATCCCAATCCGCAATTGCATCGTAAAATTCTTCAGCTACAGTACGCAATTTCTTCAACGTTCCGCCGCCTCATGGGGCGAACGGTGCTGTGACTGCTGTGATACACGCAGGGATTTCCAAACGGCTACTTTTATTTTTCAGTTCGCTTATCATAATGTGTAAACTTATGATACTATGTGTGCGCAGGTCATGTCGCAGGTATCCGATGGCGAGGAGGGACGCGCGCTCTTGAGATGTGGAAGTCGAGGTTGGCGAATGCCAACCTTGCTTGGGACGAAACCCAACCATATCGAAAGTATCGTATTAAGATATACATATTTCACGTTTGCATCCTTGGCATCTATGCAAAGTATGAGGAGCATTGAGTGAGCATAAGTCCTAGGCTGTTTTGGTTTTGGGTTCATGGCGCATTCGTGACCTCTTGGGGTGTGGAAGTCGAGGTTGGTCTAAACCAACCTTGCTTGGGATGAAACCCAACCACATCGGACTATCTTATCGCACCTATCTTAGTTAAGTAATGTATATTACAAGTTTGAAGGTCTTTCGAGAACGTTAAGGTGATGGCTGATTTTGTTTTTTGGGGTCGTAATAAATCGTGGAAAACAAAATCAGCCTACGAACTTGTCCTAGCCGTCTGAGGCTCAAACCTTACAGGTTCATTGAGAAAAATGTACCGATGAGATAAGTTCGATGTGGTTGGGTTTCATCCCAAGCAAGGTTGGTTTAGACCAACCTCGACTTCCACACCCCAAGAGGTCACGAATGCGCCATGAACCCAAAACCAAAACAGCCTAAGACTTATGTCCAATCAATGCTCCTCATACTTTGCATAGATGCCAAGGATGCAAACGTGAAATATATACGATAAGTTCGATATGGTTGGGTTTCATCCCAAGCAAGGTTGGCATTCGCCAACCTCGACTTCCACATCTCAAGAGCGCGCGTCCCTCCTCGCCATCGGATATCTGCGACATGACCTGCGCACACATAGTATCATAAGTTTACACATTATGATGAGCGAACTGAAAAATAAAAGTAGCCGTTTGGAAATCCCTGCGTGTATCACAGCAGTCACAGCACCGTTCGCCCCATGAGGCGGCGGAACGTTGAAGAAATTGCGTACTGTAGCTGAAGAATTTTACGATGCAATTGCGGATTGGGATGGGTCAACGAAGAACGAGTGTCACAGTAACGAGTAAGCAGTCACGCAACGGCATCGGCAGCGCAGCGGCAATGGTGTCCGCGATGTCGATGTGACATCACATGTGTTCACCGTCTGCTGCCGGCGACGTTCATTGTGGTCATTGTCTCGCGCGATAGACGCAGCCGTGACATTCAGTCATCATGTGTCATCAGGACAATTCGACGAGTTCCCAGCGCCCGTACCCTGTCCCTATCGTGATATTGTGAACTCGCAACCACAATCAATTTTGGAGAATATTTTTTCCCCACCTGTACGTTCACGTACCCCCGATAAACCAAAACCTGAGCTCTGTATAAAGTCTTTAAAAGACGTCTCATACGAAAGACCCCAACGTCCAACTCCAAGCGACTCGCACTCCATTATTCCGCACCCGACCACGGACTGGCTCGCTCACACCTCATACTTTTCTCCATACGCGTCTCCATATGTGGTATATATGCGGGCTTCCTTCTGCGTAAGCGCCGTCAATGTTCAAGAGGTTTCTTTTTTGAAAACCTAATTAAGTCGCCAAGGCGCAGATAGTCGTGGTGCGTTCGTTCAGCTTGTGCCCAATATAAATACTTCGCAAGCTCGTTTACAAAACGGAACATGGACCTAGAGGACTTGACCGGGGGTTCCGGGAACGCCCGAACCGCTTCCTTTGGAGACAATGTGAGTTTTCTTCAAAGATTGTATTACGGTTCTATCAAACCAGGTCTGAGTTTTCCAACCGGCAAAGCTTTGGTGATATACGACTGGCGCCTCGGGCTGATGTATCGTATAGGCCAAATTCTTGTGATTACATACACATTTTACAACATATATGTCAAACAACTTCACTTGGCCCCTTCAAACCCGAGTGGCACATACACTATGGGGGTTCTTGATTATAACTTAATCAGTGCGCAAACAACATTACACGAAAGCCTGCTCGACGGCAGCGAAACCTATTGCAGCGACATCGGAGATTACTACTACTCGTACGATTCTGGTGAGAAACCTGAATATGTGTCCTTGTTCGTAGAAGCTGGACTCGAGTTGAGGCGTTGACCTCTTTTTGCATTTATATGGGAACCCTACTTCGCAGTATGTCTCGGTTAGCTTTTTACGCACAAATACACACACGCTTTGTACACTCTTTTTCAATATTCGGTTTGTTTGAAACGCACCTTTTTTTCAACTTGAGCCCTATGTGAACTTACGTTCATCTCAGGGTTTTATTCACGACAACACTTCAGTTTTTGATGTCCTGTTCCTCAGAGGAGTTGACCACGACAGTACACCATACACGTTATGCTAACCCTGTTCCTCAGAGGAGTTGACCACGCCAGTACACCATACACGTTATGCTAACCCTGTTCCTCAGAGGAGTTGACCACGACAGTACACCATACACGTTATGCTAACCCTGTTCCTCAGAGGAGTTGACCACGACAGTACACCATACACGTTATGCTAACATCGCGTGTATGTTTTGAGACTGAGTTTTACGGGCCAACGCTGGATACCCTGCAGACAACGATGGAATTTTTGAACCAGAGTTTTGCGCTGGTTCGATGTCGAGTTCGCTGTTTTCCATTTCACCTCAGGCGGACTCCATATTTTTTGAAACCTATGGAGAGTCGAACGTCATTTACAGGTGCACCCCTTCGCTCCAGTTGCGCGTACGTCTGTGCTGGCGCACTGTGCGAGCTTGCGCCGCACCTCCACCTTTGCGGGAAGCGCTCACGGCTGCAGCTTTGCGTTGAAAGCACTTGATTAGGGCCACTAGACTTGTCTTGCGTATAATTCAGCCTGGCTACACTTGAGATGCTGTTCGAACTGAAACTCCTCGCCCTTTGTTGCTGCAGCATTGAAGCCACCGAAGGCGAGGATTGCAGCTCTGTCACGTCTGGACAATCGTGCATACACGTGGAATATGCACCAAGTGACCTACAGAACAGGCTAACTGCTGAGTCTAAGGGTAAATGCCGTTGCTATGAAAGGACCTCATTTCTTCAAGCTGGTAAGTGACTGTTCCTCCGCCTCCGTTTCCCTTTCACTTTCAGCCTTCATCCCGCATCGCCCACGTACTTCGAATCCTAATGAGCTGCTCGCTCAAGCAAGGTATCACCAACGCAGGTGCAAGCAGCCGAGACCTCTCTCAGCAATCCAGCAAATCACTTTGCCGGCACACCTAGAGTCACGAAAGGCATGATGCACTTCGCGAGTTTTGAAGCGCCTGTTGTTGTGTAGCAGAATCGGTTTTGAGCTATACCCAGAATGCTGTTGGAACTCTTTGGGCGGAAGCAAGCGACTGCCATCCCCAGAGCATGGTCCTGACGCTGCGTCTAAGGATAGCTGTTCTCATCTTGTCGCGGAGCATATCACGGACAGCAGCCACAATCTCGTGCCTAACTACCTCGCAAATACTGGCCCGTCACGTTGCGCGACGCGCCTGCGTTTCTCGGCGGCTGGAGTGTGGGCTGGTGGTGTGCCTGCTTCAGGGGTGGAATGACTGCCCCTCGGCAGCTGAGGTGTGGGGGTTCCACGCTTACGGCAGGGGTCGACGATCTGATCTTGGAGCTGGACCATCACGTGACAGCGCTTCATGGGAATGGATACAACGTCAAAACTTATGTTAAGAAACTTGGTGAATTGGAAAACAAGCACGTCTTTGAGAAGGGAGGTCCCATCTCCGCAAGCTTGGCGGAGATCTTGCAGTGGGCCGAGGTAGACCTGGACCTGTACCCCAATGTGGAGCCCAACCTGCAATGGCTCGAGGACAAGGATGACGTTTTCTTGGCTACGCTGCAAGGCCCCGATGGCCAGCGCACCAATCATTACCCTTATCCTCGGCTCACAGGTGCGTGAGAACCTTGCCACATGCTCGGCGCACAGGTTCCTTGCACTACCCATTGATCACAGGCGACTTACCGTATGCTGAAATTTTTACTCATCTGTGCAAACTTTTCCTGTAAAACGTGCGATGTTTACACTGGGTTAAACTACAAGACATCACCAATGCGGCATAAGAAAAGTCATCACAATAATTTCGAAGGTGGAAAAATTCGGCATCACAGAGCGGACCTACTAGCTAGTCAGCACGTACAAGACCAGGGGTATCAGTTTCGCCCCCTGCAGCATCCCTCTGCTGATAGAGGCTTGGATCGCTGATAGCAAGATGCATAAGTCTACGCTTTGGTTCTTATTCGATCTCGGGAAGGATGCAGGGCTGGTTATCGACGTCGAGTTATCATACTCCAACTTCCGAATGGCCGAAACAGAAGCCAATGACCGAGACGACAAAAATGCAGCGGCCGACATCGTCAGTCATCACGCCCAAATGCTTTACCCACCAACCACTCGCCTTGTATTACCTTGTGCATAACGCGTGACACTGATTTACCACAAAGCCCTTCATAGCGTAAAAGGCACGAAGAGTGTATATCCGCTCTCTACCCTTGGGATACGCGAACAAGCGAGAGTGTCCAGCCTCGGTGAAGGAGAGTATCTGCTTTTTGCTCTTGGGGTACGCGAACAAACAAGAGTGTCCACTTTCGCTGAAGGACTCCGCGGGGCACATCTTCTGAAAGCGTCTCAGCAAACAGTGCGGACTCCGCGGGGCACATCTTCTGAAAGCGTCTCAGCAAACAGTGCTGACACCGCGCGGGGCACATCTTTCTGAAAGCGTCTCAGCAAACAGTGCGGACGCCGCGGGCGCTTCTGAAGCGTCTCAGCAAACAGTGCTGACACCGCGGGGCACATCTTCTGAAAGCGTCTCAGCAAACAGTGCTGACACCGCGGGGCACATCTTCTGAAAGCGTCTCAGCAAACAGTGCTGACACCGCGGGGCACATCTTCTGGCGTCTCAGCAAACAGCGCTGACGCCGCGGGGCTATCTTCTGAAAGCGTCTCAGCAAACAGCTGACACCGCGGGGCTCATCTTCTGAAAGCGTCTCAGCAAACAGCGCTGACGCCGCGGGCCTCTTCTGAAACGTCTCAGCAAACAGCGCTGACACCGCGTCTTCTAGCGTCTCAGCAAACAGTGAAGGACACCGCGGGGCACATCTTCTGGCGTCTCAGCAAACAGTGCTGACACCATGGGCACATCTTCAAAGCGTCTCAGCAAACAGTGAAGGACACCGCGGGCTATCTTCTGAAACGTCTCAGCAAACAGCGCTGACGCCGCAGGGCACATCTTCCTGAAAGCGTCTCAGCAAACAGTGTTGACACCGCGGGCACATCTTCTGGCGTCTCAGCAAACAGTGCGGACACCGCGGGGCACATCTTCTGAAAGCGTCTCAGCAAACAGTGCGGACACCGCGGGGCACATCTTCTGAAAGCGTCTCAGCAAACAGTGCTGACACCGCGGGGCACATCTTCTGAAAGCACAGCCCAGCAAAATGACGGAGCTGGCGAGCTGTACAGATCTGTATCATGTCGCTGACGCCGACCTTGATGTGGACCTCGAAAGTGGATTCGGAATTGACAGGCAGTACGGAGACAATTATAAACCGGTGAGTAGCATAGTGCCGCCGAGAGCTTTTGAAGATCTGAACTGCTGGGCGGATACTGTGCTGATCCGTCCCACGGCCGCCACATAAATACGTGCTACCGAGGCTTGTGAACACGAGCCACGAGCAAGTTTCGAGTAGTTACCGTATTAGCGCTCGGATGAAGCTTGCTCTCTTGCAACTGCGAGCCGAGTGCTGGCTCTTGGCTTTAGTCCACCCGCAGTGTGTATTCGCGAATGCGGTCGGACTTCCTCCACTCAAGATCGAACGCTGGGTCAGAAGGGGCAATATATGGCGGTGCCAGAAAACGAGTACACCGGACGCAAGTATTGGACCCGTACCATCCGTAGTTCTGGGAACACGGCGTTCTATATGATGCCTCCTCCGCATTCATGCGCTCACCTGGCAGCAGAGGGAGCTCCGTGTCCGCCCCGCGAAATGCCGGAATCCACGACCCCGTGCATTCCGTTGCCCAACCCCAGGCGTTCCGTTGGGTGCGTCAGCACCGCTGTTCATGGGACCTGGCTTCTGCGCTTGCCCGCAGGAATGGGGTCCGCGTCACCTTCCATACGACCGGCCTGCTGTACGCCTTCGACGTCTTCCTGCTCCTAGACTGCATCGTGCAAGGCTTGGTTCTTATCAGCACGGCGAACATGGCGGTGGCGTTTACTGCTCGGTGAGCTTCTCATCGGGCAGGAGGGGGCGGGCCTTCTGCCAGGGGGTACCTGAATGCGCTCCTCACTTCTGCGATGGCCCAGCTCTCACTGGTGCCCTCGCGTCCTCGCAGGTGCCGCTCGGGCCTTTCAGTGCATGCGCAAAGATGCTGCTGACTCGATGCGCTGTCCTGGCAGGTTCCTGCTTGGCACGAAGAGCGTGCTGTACAACAATGTGATGGTGGATAAACTGGATGCTCTGACGCAGTACTCACAGTTCACCTCACAGGCGGTTGTGGCTTCCGTCGTGTTTGACATCCTGGATGACAATGGTCAAGGTGCGTGTCCGCGGAGGAACAACCACTCACGCGCCTCTCCGACAATCCCCTCACAGCCGCTCGCATACACAACCATGGCCCGACCTGCAGCCCTGAACTTGCGGGCTTCGCGGGGCTCCCCTGGTGGGGCAGAGCATTCGAGCCCTCACGCGGGCATCTCTGGGCACGGCAGGGGAACTCGAGAAGGTTGAGTTGTTCCGGCGTATGACGGAGCTATTCTATGACAACAAGGAAACCTTCAGCTGGGAGATGGTGGCGACCCTGGTGGAGCTGGTGTTCGACTGTGCCAGCACGGACAACAACGACCACTGGGAGATGCTCCAAGAGTCCGCTCTCTCCACGCCCACGGAAGTTGTGTTAGGGGGGTTCAAGCGTCCGCTCTCTCCACGCCCACGGAAGTTGTGTTAGGGGGGTTGGCAGGGACGCGGGCGCCTGCAGGGAGGTAGGGAGGTGCTGAGTGTGAGGAGGGCTGGGAGGGAATCAGAATGCCTCCAGGGAGCCAAGGGAGATGTCGGGGTTCAGTGCTTGGCAGGGGCATGAATTGCCTGCAGAAGGGGTCGGAGAACAGCAGGGACGTTCCTAGCTACAGGCCAGCAGGGGGGTCTGCAGGGGGTCTGTAGGGTGATATGAGAGGTGAAAAGTTAAATACAACGCACTTTGAGGTGGGGATGACGGGCTGTGGGTGGTTGTGGCCTGCTTCGTAATGTGTGCAGGGATGGTAAAACAAAGAGCTACCTGAGCCGCACCAGCACCAATGATGTCCTCACTCGGTGTGCTGCCACGTGGCATCCACCCTTGTCATAGTTTTGGTTGGTTGTCCTGGTTGGTCCAGTTGGTGGAACCCACTACGCACTGGGGTTATCATCTAGCGGGCAGTCGTGGAGTTGTCATCCATTGGCCACTCATGACGCATTGGGGTTGTCACTCATTGGTCCCTCAGAGGTCTGTCACTCCCAGGCTTGCAGAGTGTTACTGGGGAATGGGGCGGATCAGCCATCGCACTTGTGGCACATGGGCTCCACAACCCAGTCTCCTTTCAAGCGTACTTTTGGCACCAGTGATCCCCTAAGTCGCCCCCTCCCCGTGTGGCGTCAGCCAGCAGTCAACCTTTACGGCAGCTATGTCCATGGCCTGACTGAGCTGGAGACTGGTCCCTCTGGGCTCCTTTGTTCAGTGGCATGGGCGATCTCCTCAGCACTGTGGCGGCCCCATGGCCCCCCCTGACACCAGGGCCACAGAGATGGAGGACTGCGCACGCGGAGGTGCAGTACCATGATCTGAGGCGTCCACGGGAAGGGGAGCTGATGCTGAGCCAGGAAGGAGTGGATTAATATGTTTGCCGGGGCTCCGATCACGTTGGAGACAACCATGGAGACGCTAGGCCGGAAGAGAGACCAGGCAGCCCCCGCCGCCGCACCCCTGCAGCTTCAACCATCCCATGCTCCTCGGCCGAAAGTCTACGACGTAGGTGTGGGCGCGCGCTGAAAGTCTACGACGGAGGCGTCGGCGCGCGCTGAAAGTCTACGACGGAGGCGTTGGCGCGCGCTGAAAGTCTACGACGGAGGCGTCGGCGCGCGCTGAAAGTCTACGACGGAGGCGTCGGCGCGCGCTGAAAGTCTACGACGGAGGCGTCGGCGCGCGCTGAAAGTCTGCGACGGAGGCGTCGGCGCGCGCTGAA
>LGRX02009012.1:0-20270 GCA_001247695.2 Cymbomonas tetramitiformis
GGTGCAGTAGCGTGCTGCTCGGGATGTGGTAGAGGCTGAGTGCTCGTGAAGAGCGCTTGCTGGTGGTGGTGGGGAAGAGGATACGCCGCACTCTGATGGAAGGGTACTTGCTGTTGGGGTAGAGCGTGTGGTGCAGTAGCGTGCTGCTCGGGATGTGGTGGAGGCTGAGTGTTGGGGAAGGGTACTTGCTGTTGGGAGAGGGTGCAAAGGTCAGAGCGTGCTGCCCGGATGATGTGGTGGAGGCCGAGCGTTGGGGAAGGGTGCTTGTCAGTTGGGGTAGAGGGTGTAGCAAGAGCGTGCCCGCTCTCGGGATGTGGTGGAGGGCCGAGCGTTGGGGAAGGTGCTCGCCGGCTGTGGGAGAGCGTGTGGTGCGCAGCTGCACGCCTGGATGTAGTGGCGGGCTGAGCGTTGGGGAAGGGTGCTTTGTCAGGGAGAGGGTGCAAAGGTCAGAGCGTGCCGCTGGGATGTGGGTGGAGGCCGAGCGCTGGGGAAGGGTGCTGTCGTTGGGGGTAGAGGGTGTGGCGTGAGCGCACGCTCGGGATGTGGTGGAGTCGAGCGCTTGTGGAAGGGTGCTTGGCCGTTGGGGGAGAGCTTGTGGTGTATTAGCGCACGCTCGATGTGGTGGAGGTCAGCGTTGGGGAAGGGTGCTTGTCAGTTGGGGGAGAGGGTGCGTAAAGCAGCAGTAGCGTACAAAGTTCGGGGTGTGGTGGAGGGCCGAGCGTTGGGGAAGGGTGCTTGCCGTTGGGGGAGAGGGTGCAAAGGTCAGAGCGTGCCGCCCGGGATGTGGTGGAGGCCGAGCGTTGGGGAAGGGTGCCACGTTGGGGGAGAGGGTGTGAGTAATAGCGCCGCTGGGTGTGGTGGAGGCTGAGCGTTGGGGAAGGGTGCTTGCTGTTGGGGGAGAGCGTGTGGTGCATTAGCGTGCTGCTCGGGGTGTGGTGGAGGCTGAGCGTGGCCGAAGTGCGCTCGCTGCTGGTGGAGAATGCATCGGTCATTTTCCTCATGTCCTCGTGGTCGCTGCAAGACCTGTATATGGGACTCCAATGGTGCCAACGGGTGCAAAGGGTTACGTGGGAGTCATCCATGAGCAATTGTACATCATACGCACAACCCAAATGCCACACACGCAGCCCAGATGTCAAACACGCCGCCCAGGTATCATACACTCCGCCCAGATGCCACAGCCGCCGCCTAGATATCCCACAGGTTGCCCACATGCTATACATGCCGCCCAGGTATCATACACGCAACCCAAATGGCAGATATGGCATCCAAATGCCATACGGCCTGCCCACATGCGACACATGTTGCCCAAATGTCAAACATGCCGCCCGGACATTATACACGCTGCCCAAATGCCTCACACGCTGCCCAAATGCCTCACACACTGCCCAGATGGGAAAATAATGCTACCTGTAAGTAACCAAACCATGCCAACCTCACATTAGAAAGTGCCATGAGGTATGAACCATGCCAACTTCCGGTGAAGAACATGAGCTCATGTGAAATTCACTGCATGGCAGCGAGTGTGATATTAAAATAGCTCATACCTGCAAATTATCGTCCATGGGTGCCAAGGTTGGTATCGGTACTGCCCCAAGTCTGGGATGTAGTACGGAGCCATTAATGCATCCGACATTAAAGAAGCCCGCCCGGTCAACGAAAATGAAACCATTGGCTGCATGGCAAGGTTGGATTGGTAGTGTCTAGGGATATCAACACATATTCTCCCACCCACTTCCCCCTTTCACCACATACAAAAAATATGTATATGAACGGGCACATGCATGTGCGTGACGAACCCTTGATTCATGTTTCGCTTACCTCCTATACAAGAATCACCGGCATTTACGCATGTCCAAAACGGTTGATTTACCCCCCAATAAACGCTGGTTCAAACCCCTTACATATACCCCCTATCAAGGCTTCCGATAGCTCAAATTGTGCCCAAGAATGCTAAGAAAACCGTGAGTGCGACCACGAACACGTATGCCTTCATACACGAGATAAAGCGACTGACTAGCCAACCATGCCATGGGAATCCTAAATGCCTTTCTGACATGGGAGACAAAACCCGAGATCCCGCCATGTTATTGAATCCTTGCCGCACGAGATCGGCCAACAATTTTTGCTCCGCTCGAAGTTGACGCACTTCACTCTTGAGCTCCAAGGGCTTGTACACATCATATGTCTTGGCTTCTTTGTCCTTCTTGTACTGTGATAGAATTTTACTGGTAACACACCACATCCCTCACATGCTTACTCTTCATGGAATTGAAAACTAAACATGAAAAGAACACTGACGATATACATACATGAATTTGGAATTTCTCAAAAGTCTAGCATGCACAGAGTTGCCCGGGAACGTCTCAGCGATCTCCAACGCGTCTTGTACCGCGACAGATACAAAATACTTGCACACCTCGGGGATGCTCCTCATGCACGGAGAAGCATCCTTTCCCATCGAGATAACAACCTATACACATTGTCGAATACCACAATCCCCACGACCACACGTCAAGAGATCATGCCCCAATGCATGCTGGAAACAAATGTGAGAGACGTCGACAATACCCATGGTGATAACAAACTCACTGGCTCACCACTTGCATGTGTAAGCCACCGGCCCACATTCACAAAGTGGGCCGGCCCGCTCAGTGCCTCCCTCCCTCCCTCCCTCTCTCACTCACTCACTAGCTCACCACCTACACGTGCAAGCCGCCGGCCCACATTCACAAACTGGGCTGGCCAACTCAGCGCCTCCCTCCCTCCCTCATACACTCACGTTGAGATGCGACGATGCTCACCTCCTCCAAAGCGAATATCCAAGGGGCTATTTCTTTGACAATTTCCATGACATCGGGGAAAAACCGAGGATGCCAAAAGGTATCAAAGTCTTTTTTTGCAGCATTCGGCCACCATCCAGCACCTAATAATCCATCGGCTGGGGAAAATTTAAGATAACTTTGGGTGAGGGCAGTGTGGAGCCAATGGCCCATGCGCAGCACGGTCTGCAAGGGTACACCACAATAAGTAAGCAAACGTACGACAGTCAGCAAATGGAAAAGACAAATGATAACATTATGTCCTTACATTTAACTCCAAGCCCTGGTCATCCAAGATGATGGATCCTAGGATTCGGAAGCTGTGAAGAAGGGTTTCGATATCGATGGACTCATCCGCGAAATGTTTTGCAAAGTTCGTCGCCATTTGAGTATATGATATCGTTCCATCTTCGCTGTACCCTGTTTAATACATCCCAAGAGAGTCTCTCTCAGCCACTCCACAAGTGCACCACAGATGATGTTGGCATAGCCAATCTGACCATGTGTGATAAAAATATGCTTACCTTGTGTGACCTCGCGTGGCATACGCATGAACTAAGGGATCCTATACATACCCACATCACTGCATGCACACATCACCGTGGGCGCACTAATCATACATGCCGCTAAGATATCGTATACGCCGCCTAGACATCACACACGCCGTCCAGATGCCACACATGCCGCCCAGATGTGAAACACGCTGCCCAGACACTACGCACGCTGCCGAGATGCCACACATGCCGGCCAGACACCCAGATGTCACACACGCCGCCTTGACATCATACCTGCCAAAATATCGTATACGCCGCCCAGAGATCACACACGCTGCCCATATGCCACACATATACGTGGTGGAGCGGACTAAATCCATACAAGCAGCTCATGTCAAAAGACATTGCACTAATTGCACTAATTGCACTAATCATGCACTGGTGAGGGGAGCCGGTGCATGCAGAGCCACCCTGCAGCCCCGGGGGGGAGCCGGTGCACGCAGAGCCACCCTGCAGCCCCGGAAGGAGAGTCGGTCCATGCAGAGCCACCTGCAGCCCCGGGGGGAGAGCCGGTGCATGCAGAGCCACCTGCCGCCCTCGGGAGAGCCGGTGCATGAGCCACCTTGGAGCCCCGGGAGAGCCGGTGCACGCAAAGCCACCTGCGGCCCGGGGGGAGCCGGTGCACGAGCCACCCTGCCCCGAGGAGAGCCGGTGCACGCAAAGCCACCTGCCTCGGAGAGCCGGTGCATGCAGAGCCACCTTCCGCCCTCGGGGAGAGCCGGTGAATACAAAGCCACCTGGGCCTCGGGGAGAGCCGGTGCACGCAGAGCCACCCTGCGCCCTGGGGGGAGCCGGTGCACGGAGAGCCACCCTGCAACCCTGGGGGAGAGCCGGTGCACGCATAGCCACCCTGCAACCCCGGGGGAGAGCCGGTGCACGCATAGCCACCCTGCAACCCCGGGGGAGAGCCGGTGCATGCAGAGCCAGATTGAGGGTAACCACGGAGTGAATGTTCATATTACCGTGAAACATTGCAAGTTTCATGAATCCTTCGGGATCTTCCTTGGGATTTGGAATGATGTCACCCATGTCGCCCTTTTCTTTGCCAAAGCGTATGACAAGGTAGCGCCCATTACCACCGTGAAAGCACGCAAGTTCCGAAGAGTGGCGCCCGGAGCCAGTGTAGGAGATCTCGCCATGCTCCATGGTCTTGCACTCACGAACTACGACGGGGACGACTTTGTAAAGACATGGTCCTGTGTATTACCTCCCATCATCAATGCGCGGTAATTGTGTACATGAAAGGGAGCATATGATGCACTATAAGCCATGCGTGGTGGAATGGGTACGTGTTTTCGTACCCAACCATGAAACGAGAGCGTCGGGTGTTACTCACCTATATTGGGCATGACACGTGGTGCGACAAAATCCGGCAAATAAATTGCGCGGACCTCATCTGAGCGTGATAAACTTACGATGCTGTATGTGGCTATAGCCAAATCGCGTGCTGCCTCAATTCCCGGCAAGTTGATCAGTCGCCTTAAAAGCCCTTGCAATTGTTCGATAGTCATTGTCCTCATGGCAGTCCGTTTTTGAGGATCTACACCCCTCGCCTTTGTTTGCTGCCTCAGATTCCAATCAATTTCCTTGATGGTGGCGCAATAGTGGATGTTGTGAGTGAGCTTTGGCTTCTCGTGTTTAGGCGTTACATTGCCGTCCAGCAATAACTGCTCTTCGAAGGTGTGTTGTAGAGAGGAGTGCACTTTTTCAAAAACCTGTGACACAATTGCAAACCATGTCGCTTGAAGACCATAGCATCAACAAAACCATAACCATGACGATCCGGGTAACGGCACAAAAAATGATGAAAAAATATGTTGATGATGCACTATGCCCTCATATACTATACAACACTTGACAATCCTATACTTCGAAGTATATGTTTAGTTGCTCACCTTCAAGGTGAGTTTGTCTGCTTTGCGAGCGTACTCCAAGCCGGGAGACGATACTCCTCCATCATTGTATATCCACTCCAAACACCTAAATGATTACATAACCTTGTCACACTCGAGCTGCTCTCCTGAGATGGTTTGCCTACAGTGATGCGTGTTCATGCAACAATCTGGGTCTGTACGGAAGCCCTAACACAACCTCATCGTCAAAATCAGTGTGCCCACGGTGATGTGCCATTTGGGATTTGCGTATGATATCAAGGCAGCGTGCATGACATGTGGGTAACGTGTACGCCATCTGGACAGGGTAATTGGGCGGCATGTAGGCCATATGGGCAGAATGTGTGATATCTAGGCAGCGTGTGTGACATCTGGGTTGACATACAGTGCCCCAGATATCATGCACGCTGCCCAAATGCCACACACACTGCCCATATATCTCACATACTCCTCAGATATTATACGTGCCACCCATACATCATACAGCTTGCTCAAATGCAACACATGTCCACACACTACTCAGGTATTATGCACATCGCCCAGTTGTTATACACGTCGCCCAGATACCGCACACGCTGCCCAGATGCCGCACACGCTGCCCAGATGCCGCACATGTTGTTCAGATATCACATATGCTGCCCGGATGGCATACATGCCGCCCACAGGTCATACATACTGTTCGGATGTCACACACGCCATGCAGATATCACAACCGCTGCCCAGATGTCACACACACCCCGACCAAATATTTTCCACGCTACCCATATGTCATACGAGTTGCCTAGACATCACACATGATTTAGGCGTTTACCGTGAAACCCTTAAAGGCCAATGTCAGTGCGCCCACAATGATGTGTTCATGTAGTGATGTATATAGGTGCCCTTAGTCTAGGCGCATGCCACGTGAGGTTACTGAGATAAGCATATGTTCACACCTGGTCAGATTGGCTATACCGATATCATCTGTGATGCACTCAGAGAGCTTTTCTGTGCGTTTAGCATATGGCGGAATAGGCAGAAACTCACGGAAGTGCTGCACGAATGGCAAAGTTCCCTCCCCAACAAGCGAAATAGGATGGACATCACCAAAAATCGGAGTTATTCAAAGGTGCAAAAGAAATCAAAATCAGTTGTTTATTCGTTCTACACCAATATGTTGATTGATATTTCATGAGACAAAACAACGTTTAACTCATGGAATGTGCTATTCCAATCTCATGCATTGACGCCGCACATAATGATAATGCTAGCAGATATGTTGACACTAACCTCCCATCGCCTGATCCCAGTTTTATGTGCTTTTGATGTATTCGTCCTCCTCGCTTTCCGCTTCTTCTTTGCGATGGCTTCCTTCTCATCCGGTGTTAGCACACCAATGTTCAAAGATGACGCACCACCGCGTTCATGGACTGCTTCACGGGCATCACTTGTGGTGTTTGAAGTAGCTCTCGGTGCACGTGGTGGAGCGGACTGAATTCATACAAGCAGCTCATGTCAAAAGACATTGCACTAATTGCACTAATCATGCACTGGCGAGGGGAGCCGGTGCATGCAGAGCCAACCACCATGCAGCCCCGGGGGGGAGCCGGTGCACGCAGAGCCACCCTGCAACCCCGGGAGGAGAGCCGGTGCACACAGAGCCACCCTGCAACCCCGGGAGGAGAGCCGGTGCATGCAGAGCCACCCTGCAACCCGGGAGGAGAGCCGGTGCATACAGAGCCACCTGCCGCCCTCGGGGGAGAGCCGGTGAATACAGAGCCACCCTTCAGCCTCGGAGGAGAGCCGGTGCATGCAAAGCCACCTGCAACCCCGGGGGAGGGCTGGGTTTTACCTGAGACTTGCGAGTCTTCGTGAATGCTTGATAGCATGCGTTGCACCTGTTTTTGGCATACACGGGCTTCTCGCGACTTTGGCACGTGATGCACATAGCAGATGTACACGCGGGTTTCTCTCTCACACTAGGAACCTGTGATCTACCACGTCCTTGTCCACGTGGCACGGCATTGTTTTTGGCACGCCCACGCCCTCGACACGTTCTTCCTCTGCCTCTTCCTCTCCCTTGACTCGCAACGAAGATGTCATCTTCTGACTTATCATCATCCTCCGTTTCACTTTCAGACTGGTCTACTAAGGCAGGGGGATCAGATTCCTCGTCCCCCTCACTGCCCTCATCCTCACTACTATCTTCTTCCGCTGAGTCAACATTCTCTGAGCTCGTTTCCCCATCATCCTTCGGATGGATCCCGGAAAGGTGCTCGAGGGGTTGTGACGGCTTCTTCATTTTTTCCGCCAAATTTGAGCCATATCGGGTTCGTGGAGGCATTACAAAAGGTATTCCTGCCATAAAGTGCAGACAAATGGCACCTCGATCAAACGCAATGAGAGCACACAGTCAATGAAATCGACATCTCAAGCTGATGACATAATATGTTGTATCAGCTCATTACACCATCAGCTTATCACGGAATTAACATGTCACTTTTATACTGCCTTAACCGATACGGGGGATATGCAATGTACCAACACAAGGAACACTGCGGTGAATGTACCAACACAAGCAACACTGCGGCCACTCATTCACCAGGATGAATGCGCCAGTATTTTACACCGGTGGCACAGACACTTGTGGCACTTGAATACACCCAGTATCCCATATATTGTTGTTTGAGATCCTCCTCTAAAATGCATCTGAAGTGTTGAGCTAGGCTGTGCGGGGAGGCACACCAAAATGCATCTGAAGTGTTGAGCTGGTCTGTGCAGGGAGGCACACCAAATTGCATCTGAAGTGTTGAGCTGGGCTGTGCCGGGAGGCACACCAAAATGCATCTGAAGTATTGAGCTGGGTTGTGCAGGGAGGCACACCAAATTGCATCTGAAGGGATGCGCATCAGGACGGATCTGACCTATTTGGGTAAGATGTGCAAGCATGCACATCACGGTGTGAAAAATTCATTGGGATGGGTTGTGCAAGCATGCACATCATGATGAATCTGAATGCATTGGGCTGAGCTGTGCAGGGAGGCACGCACATCAGGGTGGATCTGAAGTGTTCGGCTGGGTTGCACAGCAAGGCACATCAGGATGCATTATACCTATCGGGATGACCTGTGCAGGGATGCACATCACTGTGGGACAAACTCGTTGGGATGGGCTGTGCAGGGATGCGCATTAGCATGGATTTAACCTATTGGGTTGGGCTGCGCAGGGATGCACATCTCCGACACTTGTGGCACTTGAATACACCCGGTATCCCATATGTTGTTGTTTGAGATCCTCCTCTAAAATGCATCTGAAGTGTTGAGTTGGGCTGTGCGGGGAGGCACACCAAAATGCATCTGAAGTATTGAGCTGGGTTGTGCAGGGAGGCACACCAAATTGCATCTGAAGGGATGCGCATCAAGACGGATCTGACCTATTTGGGTAAGATGTGCAAGCATGCACATCACGGTGTGAAAAATTCATTGGGATGGGTTGTGCAAGCATGCACATCATGATGAATCTGAATGCATTGGGCTGAGCTGTGCAGGGAGGCACGCACATCAGGGTGGATCTGAAGTGTTCGGCTGGGCTGCACAGCAAGGCACATCAGGATGCATTATACCTATCGGGATGACCTGTGCAGGGATGCACATCACTGTGGGACAAACTCGTTGGGATGGGCTGTGCAGGGATGCGCATTAGCATGGATTTAACCTATTGGGTTGGGCTGCGCAGGGATGCACATCTCCGACACTTGTGGCACTTGAATACACCCGGTATCCCATATGTTGTTGTTTGAGATCCTCCTCTAAAATGCATCTGAAGTGTTGAGTTGGGCTGTGCGGGGAGGCACACCAAAATGCATCTGAAGTATTGAGCTGGGTTGTGCAGGGAGGCACACCAAATTGCATCTGAAGGGATGCGCATCAGGACGGATCTGACCTATTTGGGTAAGATGTGCAAGCATGCACATCACGGTGTGAAAAATTCATTGGGATGGGTTGTGCAAGCATGCACATCATGATGAATCTGAATGCATTGGGCTGAGCTGTGCAGGGAGGCACGCACATCAGGGTGGATCTGAAGTGTTCGGCTGGGCTGCACAGCAAGGCACATCAGGATGCATTATACCTATCGGGATGACCTGTGCAGGGATGCACATCACTGTGGGACAAACTCGTTGGGATGGGCTGTGCAGGGATGCGCATTAGCATGGATTTAACCTATTGGGTTGGGCTGCGCAGGGATGCACATCTCCGACACTTGTGGCACTTGAATACACCCGGTATCCCATATGTTGTTGTTTGAGATCCTCCTCTAAAATGCATCTGAAGTGTTGAGTTGGGCTGTGCGGGGAGGCACACCAAAATGCATCTAAAGTATTGAGCTGGGTTGTGCAGGGAGGCACACCAAATTGCATCTGAAGGGATGCGCATCAAGACGGATCTGACCTATTTGGGTAAGATGTGCAAGCATGCACATCACGGTGTGAAAAATTCATTGGGATGGGTTGTGCAAGCATGCACATCATGACGAATCTGAATGCATTGGGCTGAGCTGTGCAGGGAGGCACGCACATCAGGGTGGATCTGAAGTGTTCGGCTGGGCTGCACAGCAAGGCACATCAGGATGCATTATACCTATCGGGATGACCTGTGCAGGGATGCACATCACTGTGGGACAAACTCGTTGGGATGGGCTGTGCAGGGATGCGCATTAGCATGGTTTTAACCTATTGGGTTGGGCTGCGCAGGGATGCACATCTCCGACACTTGTGGCACTTGAATACACCCGGTATCCCATATGTTGTTGTTTGAGATCCTCCTCTAAAATGCATCTGAAGTGTTGAGCTGGGCTGTGCGGGGACGCACACCAAAATGCATATGAAGTGTTGAGTTGGGCTGTGCAGGGAGGCACACCAAATTGCATCTGAAGTGTTGAGCTGGGCTGTGCCGGGAGGCACACCAAAATGCATCTGAAGTATTGAGCTGGGTTGTGCGGGAGGCACACCAAATTGCATCTGAAGTGTTGAGCTGGACTGTGCGGGGAGGCACACCAAAATGCATCTGAAGTATTGAGCTGGGTTGTGCAGGGAGGCACACCAAATTGGGCTGTGCGGGGATGCACATCATGATGCATCTGACCTGTTGGGCTGGGCTGCGCAGGGATGCACATCATGATGTGAAAAAACGATTAGGATGAGTTGCGCAACACTTGACAGCCCCAGGGGAGAGCCGTATGCATATGGGTGATAGCAGCAACACTTACCGCTCATGCCACGGGATGAATGCAAGAGTATTCGGGCACTCATGCATAAGGATAAATGCAACAACAATACCCAATGAATGCAACAGCAATACCCAACCACTGATGCACCTGCATGAATGCAACAACAGTTTACTGCAACACCACTCATGCATCAGAAGGAATGCAGCAACACGGCGCTGCAACACTAACCACGCACCAGGATGGTTTTATTGTGGAGCCAAGGCTTACCTTGTTGGATACTGGCTGAGATTGATGGACGGAACGCTGGGAAGGAGGGCGGACGTCACACGAGCACCAGCACGCAAGTCCTGCCCAAGCAGTACATCAGGTAAACTAGAATATCCAGCACAAGCTATGCTTCAATGAGGCACGGTGAGACGAGTTGGGGATGCATTGGTGAAGTTGATGCACTATTCTATTGATCCCTATTGACTTTATTGTGGAGCCAAGGCTTACCTTTTTGGATGCTGGCTGATATTGATGCACGGAACGCCGGGCAAGGCGGACGTCACACAAGCACCTGCACGCAACTCCAGCGCCAGCACTACATCAGGTTAACTAGAATATCCCGCACAAGCTATGCATGGCGAGACGAGTTGACGATGCAATGGTAAAGCGGATGCACTCCTCCATTGATCACCGCGCGGTGCTCAAGCTGGCGCACTATTCTATTGATCCTTATGCAATGCTCAAGTAACGCGAGACTCATCGCAAAGCCGTTGAAGTTAGTCGTATGCAGCACACATTAAGAAAAACCGGAGTGCACACATCAGCTCTCCAAAGAACGCATTTTCGTTTACATCATCACGTTCTGGAGCGGGTATCCAGAAGGCAAGGATAGCGACAAGCTCGGCTCAGGCTGCTGAGTCGGACTGTAACATCGGCTTTGCCGACATAAGTGGGGCACACACCTCCGTTCTAGGAAAGGGGAATTGGATTATTTGTTAAAATGATAGTCCAAGTTGACCTGGGTGCACTCGCGGCGCTTACTCAATTGAACGCACACCTGCACGTCATAGCCAACGCGCGCGGCTCACATCCGTTCACAGACAACGAACCAACAGAGGGATCTGAACGGGGCTGGACGCGAGGTCAAAGCAGGCCACAGGGAACGCACGCAAGGAGAGTCGCCGGATCATACGCACGTTACTTTACCTTGCAGTTGAACTATTTCTTGACTCCGTTGTATGCGGTTTGATAGCCCGCAAGCATCTGCAATCCCCCACGTGACATACGAGGTCAGGCACCAAGCTTGACGAGACAGCATCCATCCGTGAAGGAGAGGACAGAACGCAGGAAAATGAAAAGTGCGACTATCTGGAAGAGACGGTGGCTGATTCCCGTGGCGCATCGCCCGTACCGACGGGATCCTGCCGACAAGGAGACACTGAAGTTTTTGATAGACACGACGAACACTTAGGCGAATCACTGGAAGAATTGGACCGTGAAGAGCGACCAAGTAAGGCGCAGCGTATCTCACGTAGCAAACTTGGGCATGATGGAGAATTGCAGAAGTCTGACATCAGTCCAAGAAATCACACTAACTTGCACAGTGAGCTAGATTGCGAAAGCCTCAACGATGCAACAACGGAAGAAGCACCGCGCTGTCGGGAACGTCGAACCTTTGAGGTGTGATCTACTTGCTTCACACTTGCTAGAATCCGGCTATCAGAAGCGACGATCGCAGGACAGGCATGACCCGTGGAGGCAAGGAGACCTGGTGATAAAAGCAGTTTGTTAAAAGAGCCGAATTAGGCTACGAATTCTACGGCGTTTAATTTTTATATATTGATCTGCTGCTGAAAATAAATAACAAGAGAAAGAGATGAAACGCAGAGAGGAAACGTGAAGATGGAAAGCTGAGGGAAAATAGCGTGCCAAGCGAAGACAAACAGATATGCATCTGAAGAAGTTACGTTGAGAAGAAAGCGGGAATGGCATAGGAAGTCGAGAAGCTCTCTTGAAAAGGCCGCTGACCTGTGGTTTGTGTAGTTCGACGGGGCGACTGCGATCTGATAAGCGTTCCAAGAGCGGGCTGCGTGGATATATTGTCATTCAGGGATGCGGCTTCCACGAATTTGTGCGTACACAAGAGTCAATATATATATGAAAGGAGCGCAAAATCGGTTATGATCTGTATTCTGTTACTTGCGGAAAGAAAAGTCTAGAGTGCTCAGCTGTGGCATTCGTTTCACATTCTTCGATCACCCATCTCAATCTGAAAACATATCTACATATCTGAATCGCATATTTCCAGTTCGAAGAAGGGTCACTGTCATCGGACGTCCGAACGCCATCTTCGGCCATCTTCGAAGAACGAAACCTCGGATCGTACGATCGCGTGGCGTTCTTCGGCTTCTTCGAACCGGGGTATATGTACTATATATATATATATCCATGCTCTCTGATCATATATTGATATCCCACAGCATACGATGATGGTAATAGCAAGCCACTTCGCCGCTGGAGGGTAGTATTGTATATATACAGCACATGCTTGGGCACTATATGACCCACGCTGATGACGTGGATTCGGGCTGCATCCCAAGAACTGCAATGCACCTTAGGTGCAATGGGCTGCAACCCGAGAACTGCTATCCAGCTTCATAGAAAGCTTCCACGTCATCACATAGAGGTCGGACCTCTGTTGTATTTGAACGGCGCTTGACAACCGCCTAGCAATACACTTCCTTGAGGGGGGAAGATGATAAGCTAGAAATACAACTAAAAACCAAATAAATAATAAAGACAAATAATAAAACAAATATAAGTTGCATCATTGTTTTTGTTTTGGTAAGCCTGGCTATGTATAGTCAAACCATGCAGAACTCCATGAAGCTGACACATATATGTATCAAACATTTCTAAGGTCATCAGCCATGACATACATATGAGCTTGATTTTGAAGACCTAGACATTGTATACATCCAGTCTAACATGTATCCAAACAAGAATTGTATATTGACACGGTGCAAGCACTATAGCCTCTGCCACCGATGATCATTAAAAAGGGCAACCATTCTTGATATTTCATACATATCATCTGATTGTATCATTAAAGGTGTCAAGAGTACTCAATGCAATATGCAGGCTACAGCCTGAGTACAACACCTAGAAAGGTCAAAGCCACTGAGCTAACCAATGTAGCATAAATGCTAGCTGCCTTGAAGGCTATACAATAAGCCTATTGCCCTTATGTCTTGATATGTATCCGTGTATTGGCATCTCTTTGAGGTAATTATGCCTACTGAATGAGCCATACCAACCATCTTGTCTTCATTGATCATTACATATCTGATCATATCGCCATTGAGCAATGCCTATTCTGTGAGATTATATATCACGAAGCATTTCATTAATGCACATTAAACAATTATAGTGCAACAAAGATCATCAGCTCTTCATCATACCAAAAGGTTGAGTTGTTGTCAAAAGTATTGATTTTTCAGACACCATTTCTCAAAGGTCTATTCATCATGAAAGACAGAGTCTGTGCAATCATGGCTATTCAGCCTCCGACATAGCTGACATAGCTATTTAACTTATGACCCAACCGTTGTTAAGCAGCCTCCACGCTATATAGATGAAAGATGGCAAGCAATCTCTTCGGTCATTCTTGGGCATAGAGCAATCAAGCACAGCCAATCCAAGATGTTTATCCCAAAATTCTCCAAGAGTTACTCATATTTTCCATGTGTCATATGAAAACAGCTAATATACCGCCCTATGATGGGAGTCATCTCCTTCAGCGAGGGGAAGTGGTTATGCTGTAAAGTTGACCAATCTGATCATCATAAAAGTGACAGATTTGAGAAAATCGATTGAAACTTGTATTGAAAATGACTATTCCTTACAATAAGGTATTGCACCTAAGGAAATAAAGGTTTCATCGTCTGAAATAGGAAAAGAGTTTTACATTGACTCTAGTTCCTGAATCCAGAATCGCATAGAAAAAAATGTTCTATTCTGTGCATATAGAAAGTACATTAGATTCAGATTCTGAGCGTACAAATGGACTTGAATGCACTCAGGTTTGTACTAAGTTGCAATTGTCCAAAGTTTTTATTCTGACATCACTACTTATTTGTGGAATAGCATACAATGGTATAAACCATCCACATATAGATTGACACCATATTTGTAATTTCATATCATTTCGGCACATAAGACAAGCATGCTTCATTAAGAAATGAAGACTCTTTGAAAATTCATTCTGGAATGTTTAGAAATTTGTTGCCTCATCTATTAGGCCACGAAGTCTTGGAAAACCCGCAATCTGCATACGGTCTCCAAGCACAGTTCATCCTCATTTTGGAAAGTGACAGAAATTTTATAGTCATAAACAAGTCACAATCCTATCGGATTGAAATGACACATTCATCATTCATACTTCTTTATCATAACAAGTCTCTGAATAGTGTTTGCCCAAAAATAAAATGGGCACCATTTAGATAAGTGATCATGTGCTGAAGAATATACACATATCACTAGGCAATGCCATGTTCTATTCATAATGAAATGACATGTCAGCCATCCATCAACTACGAAAATACAACTCGTAGTAAGTTGTTGTCATTACGGACACTTCTTGATTGACTCTCCATTAGCTTCGATACCAAAGTTAACTTCGGTACCATTACTGATTTCTTTGTTCATCATGACAATCATTTTCCAGAACATTGTCTAAGTTGGGCACACTATAGTGACCCTGAATTGACAAATGTATGTGGGCTGCAACCCAACAACTGCATTTGACATCATCTGGCATTTGCCACATTCAAAATCGTCAGGCATATTGCCAATATGACGTACAGAGAATCAATGTTCAGATTGACATTGTTACCTCTAAAGCATTCGATGAATAATTTTAGTCTGATTCTCTATCAAACCATTTTTCACATAACATAATGATTGAATAACATCCTCCATCACCATCTAATTGGTTTGATACATCTCTTTTTACGAGGGGGAGGAAGAGTATAGATTCATTCATTTTTCATACAGCTGCCACAAATTGATTTACATCATTGTGATTTTGCTTGGAAGATTAAAAATCTTTTCAAAAGTTCCAGCATCTGTGTATAGCAGCCATGAAATTAATGACACGGTACATCATGCCGATTGAAACATCAAATGAAGTCTTATTTGACTTGTTGACACATAAAGTTCATTATGAAGAAATCATAGATGCATATTTCTCCGGCTCTATCATATTATAGGGGCACTGACATAGGAGAACGAAGGTTTTTCAAATGTAAATAAGCTATATTGTAAGCTTACGACCATCACTTTGACGTCAACAGCCTGAGATGCTGATTGTCGAAATTCAAGAGTTGAAGGATTCGTTGAATCAACCTTGATACATGTGTTTTGATTCATAAATTGTTGATCCATGGTTTCTCCCCAAATCTAGAAAAGCTGGCACACAAGTTGTTGCCAATGTATTTCGGAAAGCATCTGAGCAAAGGATTGCCAGTTGTGCCATCAGGCATCGAATTCCATGAACAGCAAAGCCGAGTGAGTAAATCCGCCACTCTAGCTATTTGCCCGTCATTCCTTCCAGGTTCATGACAAGAGACAATTCTTCAAAGTCATACACCAATGCATAAGTCACATGCATGGTTACACAGTTTGTATCCGAATGCCATTCCATCAAGGTTAAGCATCTTGACAGTAACTCTGGCCAACCAAAAGCCTTCCTGTCTTCGGATATCTTGAGCATTCTCATTTCCAGCTCCATTATGGACTAGGAAGCATCATGACTGTGCCTCGCCAGGACGCTAATCCTCAAAGCCGCACACTTGAGGCGAGCCTTATGAGACAGTGACCTTTGGCTTGTGGGGCGTCAACCCCTTATCAAATCCTGAACACTTGTTAACACCTGGATAAATTTATCATGATGCAACTTAAGTGGGATTATAAGTTCCACATAATCATATTATCCACGTATGCTGAAGGCATAACTGCCGCATATGATCACAATAGGTCGCAGCTTCTATAACATTATGGCTTCTGAGTCAAAAGCTGATAGCCAACGACTTTTTGCCAAAAATTGCCGACCAAATAATAATCAGGCCGTGGAAACATTTACCCAAGAGGTTTTCGTCCATCGGTCACATATATATATCAGGGCTGCATCCCAAGAACTGCAGGGCTGCATCCCAAAGACTGCGATGCACCTTCGGTGCAATGGGCTGCAACCCGAGAACTGCAGGGTTATATCCCTAACATTTTTTACCCTGCATCAAATTGATATGACAGGAGCAGGAATTGATCCTTCCTTGCTAAGGTGTAGTGAGCCTTGTATAAATCATACCCTTACACAGATACGCATATGCGGGTACCAATATCTGTGAAAAACTGCTAATGCTACCTTTGCCAAAACCGTGGTTTGTCATCGGATTCTTGGCCAGTCATCCGAAGCTACCGGAGATATCGACTGAGGTAGACGGAGTTGTGATCCTAAGTTGTGCTTGACAAACATAACTAAAGAAATTTCACATTAGTACGTGGCGAATCCATTCTCACTCATCGCGATAGATGTTCGTCAAAGCGCGCGTACCGGACCAAATATTGAGGAGTTGAGCAGACCGGGTAAAGGATTATAAGTCCAATCCCGTTAAGCAGGGCCACTCCGTTTGCATTAAAAAAAAGCCCCAAAAATCGGGCTCCCCGTTGCCGCCTATGATCCTCCAAAGTAGCTTAAGGAGGGGAGGAAGGGTTGGGTGCACTATATATAACTGTGGAAACATGTACCCAAGGGTTTTCGTGGATCAGTCATATATATAAGGCCGAGAATCGTGCGATTATAAATCGTTAAATCGTGGGATCATCGTTCGCAAAGAACGACGGCTAGCGCAAATAATCCGTAACGTAGACTTCGGATGCTTTGAATCGTCACTCTGACGCACGATACGTGTGGATCAATCAGTAATCCAGCGTCAATCTGCATCACGAAACGCAATTCATTGAACCTTGAAACGTCACTCTGAAATACGATACGATTTCCAGAAAGGTGGGCTACATCCTAAGAACTGTAAGGTGAGGGACTAAAGTGGACTCAGTTCCCCCCAATAACCTAAAAACACCACGAGGGACGCCTCAAATCGGTGTAAGAAGACTGGTACCAGCAAGAAGCGACAACAACAAAGACATCATAGACATATACAAAGGTATGCCCGTTGTGAGGTCACAACTCTTTTAAGAGGGGAGATCTGTCAGGGTCATGACCGATGACATATGTGTCATACATGTCATACGTGTCATACGTGTCAGACATGTCATACCATGTCATGTCATATATTATTATGACAGTCGACAGTATGGTCGATCATGACTGTACATGTCGAGTCGCGTCATATATTAATATGACAGTCGTCGGTACGGTCGACGATGACTGTACATGTCGCCAGATGATATTGTCATATCATCAGGCATCCCTGTCATCGAGAGTTCGTATGTCGAACTCGAAGATGGCAAAGCAAAGATACATCTTGAATACAAACAAGATCCATCTTGGCTTTCAGCATGCGCGGAACTCGCATGCGCAGCATGAACGAACTAGTCGTTATTACCATGCTGGTCGTTCAACCTACGTCTCGGGTTCACAACCCAATGGCGGTACCATCTAAGATGATGGGAGACGTATGGTACAAAAGTGAGGAAGCGTTGTGCTTCAGCAGATCTTCTTACAAAGACTGCACTCACAAACCCGCTCATCCGTACACTTGCATTGCTGTCCAACTTTGCAGTGTTTATTTGTATACTGATAATATATTCACGGCGCCTGTTATCTCGCCGTATCAGAAACAACGCACAATACTGGGAAATGTCGCATGTTTGATACCACGCCATCAGGAATGAGATGGGGGGAGCGGGCAATGTTTTCATTTGAAAATCACCTACATGCCCAGCACGTCCCATGCATAATGTGTCAAGGGTTGGCGAGGAGCCGCCGTTGCGTACGGTGGCGCCCAAAGTTGAGGACGGAAACAACAGCCCACAGTGCCCGAAAATGTCGCATGTTTGGTGCCACGCGATCGGGAGTGGGATAGGAGGGAGGGTGATATATCTATTTGGAAACCACCTACATGCTCAGTACAGTCCATCCATGATGTGCCGAGGGTCGGCGGGGAGCCACCGTTGCGTACGATGGCGACCAAAGTTGGGGTTGAGGCCTGAAACAACGCACAATGCTGGGAAATGTCGCATGTTTGATACCATGCCATCAGGAATGAGATGGGGGGAGCGGGCAATGTTTTCATTTGAAAACCACCTACATGCCCAGCACGTCCCATGCATAATGTGTCAAGGGTTGGCGAGGAGCCGCCGTTGCGTACGGTGGCGCCCAAAGTTGAAGACGGAAACAACAACCGGTGCCACGCGATCGGGAGTGGGATAGGAGGGAGGGTGATATATCTATTTGGAAACCACCTACATGCTGAGTACAGTCCATCCATGATGTGCCGAGGGTCGGCGGGGAGCCACCGTTGCGTACGATGGCGACCAAAGTTGGGGTTGAGGCCTGAAACAACGCACAATACTGGGAAATGTCGCATTTTTGATACCATGCCATCAGGAATGAGATGGGGGGAGCGGGCAATGTTTTCATTTGAAAATCACCTACATGCCCAGCACGTCCCATGCATAATGTGTCAAGGGTTGGCGAGGAGCCGCCGTTGCGTACGGTGGCGCCCAAAGTTGAGGACGGAAACACCATCCCACAGCAGGGATCTATATCGGTTTGGATTTTTGGTATCGATACTATCCGATATCCGAAAAATGGTATCGATAATCGGCACAATCGATAAATAATCGATTATTTGAGCATTTATATGTAATTTGTTATAAATAAAATTTGGAACATCAAAACCTGCACAATCGATAGTTTGATATTGCAATCCGATAATCGGCGATAAATACGACATACCGATAGTATCGGTTATCGGAAATATCGATATAGAGCCTTGTCCCACAGTGCCCGAAAATGTCGCATGTTTGGTGCCACGCGGTCGGGAGTGGGATAGGAGGGAGGGTGATATATCTATTTGGAAACCACCTACATGCTCAGTACAGTCCATCCATGATGTGCCGAGGGTCGGCGGGGAGCCACCGTTGCGTACGATGGCGACCAAAGTTGGGGTTGAGGCCTGAAACAACGCACAATGCTGGGAAATGTCGCATGTTTGATACCATGCCATCAGGAATGAGATGGGGGGAGCGGGCAATGTTTTCATTTGAAAACCACCTACATGCCCAGCACGTCCCATGCATAATGTGTCAAGGGTTGGCGAGGAGCCGCCGTTGCGTACGGTGGCGCCCAAAGTTGAAGACGGAAACAACAACCGGTGCCACGCGATCGGGAGTGGGATAGGAGGGAGGGTGATATATCTATTTGGAAACCACCTACATGCTGAGTACAGTCCATCCATGATGTGCCGAGGGTCGGCGGGGAGCCACCGTTGCGTACGATGGCGACCAAAGTTGGGGTTGAGGCCTGAAACAACGCACAATACTGGGAAATGTCGCATGTTTGATACCATGCCATCAGGAATGAGATGAGGGGAGCGGGCAATGTTTTCATTTGAAAATCACCTACATGCCCAGCACGTCCCATGCATAATGTGTCAAGGGTTGGCGAGGAGCCGCCGTTGCGTACGGTGGCGCCCAAAGTTGAGGACGGAAACAACAGCTCACAGTGCCCGAAAATGTCGCATGTTTGGTGCCACGCGATCGGGAGTGGGATAGGAGGGAGG
>LGRX02009013.1:0-30260 GCA_001247695.2 Cymbomonas tetramitiformis
GGCGGGGCCGAACCTGCGAAGCGAGCAGGAAGTAGATAGGGAAGAACAGCGCGGTGAGCGGCCTGACGTGGATGCCGGAGGTGCCATCCTCTCCCAGCATCGCCCCCACCGAGGAGGACATGTACAGCAGGATGACTCCCACGAGCGCCTGACCCTCCGCCCCTCCGTCTCGCCTCGATCCCCGCATCTTGCCAGGTATCCACGCGAGCCTCGCACAAGCTGTGAATAAAGCGGCCCCAGCGCACGAGCTCGAAGGCCTGTTCGTCTCGTGGTGTGGCAAAAGCTCGCGGCTCGCGCGGATCCAATGCGCTTTGCGATCTCGATAGAAACAGGAAGAGAGCCCTTTGCGTAAGGGCGGGGGGAGGCGCGGGCGGGAGGAGAGGAGAGGAGATTCCCCTGGCGGAGACGATGTGCACAGTGGGCAAGAGATCCGTAGCTACTGCATCGTGTATCCCGAGGGGGCTCCCGAGGGGGGCGGGCAGCGCAGAGGCGCGCGCCCAGGAGGGGGACTGCGGTATCCTCATCAGAGGCCCGGGGATGTGTGGAGAGGTGCGATTACGCCGTAGCAAGCCGAGGGAGCGGGCAAAAGAGCGGGCGTTCAAATGGAAGCTATCACGACTGGGAGGTGAGCAGACCCCTATGTCACATGGGGGGGGTGGCTGTGATGGGGGTGGCAGTGCACCTGAAGGGGGAGCAGCCAGGTGCGGCGCTGCCCGAAACGCTCGAAATACAGGGCGTCGACGAGGGGGGCCCAGAGGATCTTGAGGGAGAAGGGCCAGGAAGCCAGGCTGAAGGTGCCCTGGTCCGCGAAGCTCGCCCCTTTCTCCTGTATTGGCCGGCACCTCCGCACCCCGCGTCAGGGAGCCGTCCCTATGCTCGGGCATGTGGGGGGCCTCCTGTGCCCCAGCCTCCCACTTTCATCAGCCTTCGGTGCAGGGTGGGGTGACCCACGAGGCATCGGTGAGCAGCCCGCAGAGCGCACCTGTAGAATGAAGCTGATGCTAGAGGAGAGGCCCATCGGCACCCCCTGCGCCGCGCGGCACACGCGCTCACCCCGTCAGAAAGCGCGGCGCCGGCCGAAGCCTCGAGCACCGCGGCGCATCGCGGCACAAAGGACCGTTCGGCCCACATCTTGGACTTGACACAGCATGAGACAGCTCGCGTCGAACAGGTGGACGTATCGGACGCGGGTGCGGGGTCCCCAGCTGGTGCACCCACAGCACGATTCCGCGAGCCGCACTGAGGAGTCACTGCGACCGCAACCTACTGACCACCACGCTCGCGGTGTGCAGAGCGCTTTCGTTCTGTGTGTGCTGCAGTGAAGCTGCCCTTGCCTCTGCTCGGCGGACAACTCCGGCTGGAACGCTCTAGACCGCGCTGCCGCAGTGGCGTATGACATTCATTCGGTGTTATATGACCGGGGGAATAGCTTACCTGTAGAGTGTACAGCAGCATGAGGAGGAGGAGGCTGTTGAGCTCGCCAGCCTGTGCAGGGAGGGACGGACGCATCCAACCCGTGGTGTGGAAATCAAAACGACATTAACACGACGTGGTTTTGTTCCATAAACATGTAAGGAGTGCGAGGCGTCACCGCCGTCGCCCTGACGAAATGAGCACGCCAGCTACAACAAAGGATGCAACCCAAGACAGGCAAATGGGCAAGTGCCAGGGAAGAGATGCAAAAGAGTGAGAGGCGCACAGTAAAGTCAGGGGGATAGGAGGGGGCGTCAGAGGAAGCGCGGGGGGGAGGTGAAGGCAGGTGAGAATTTGGAGCTAGAATGGGATTGTCATGGAGTGACTACCTCCAGCTCCATACCGAAAATTCGGCGTACGATAAATCCAGCCTGAAATGACCACCCAAACCGAAGGAACCGTGAGCGTCTGCAGCGTGTGCAGACGGCCGCTACGGCCGTGGATCCAGGTTGTGCAGACTTGGAGGCAATGGGCGGCTTCCGCTCATCCTGCCTTCGATGAAAATACTATGAAAGCTTGAACTACCGGTTAAGAAAGAACGGTCCATGTAGAAGCAGATCACCGCAGCGCATATTGCACACCCTCAGTGTGGAGTCTGCAGCACCCTGAGTTTGCAGTCTGCAGCACCAGAAGTAAGCATAGGCTGGATCGATTCTGAGAGAGACAACCGATACCTTTGGCTTCCGCTCGCCAGACCTTGCTTGATCCTGATCGTGAAAACAGCCAGACGTGAGAAGGGTGGAAAACATTGGGAGAGAGCGTCCACAATAATGTATGATGCGCGTGTGCTGCGAGGATTGTGGTACTGGTCACTGAAGTGCAAACGATTTATACAGTGTTGCGCCGACATTATTGGGTATACTCATCGACGACGGTCACGGAGCATCTGGACAGCAGGATTGATGTGGCGACACTGCCAGGGAGGTATACTTCACGCCAGGCCAAGGAGGAATTGGTACGCCCTACTTACTTGGACCTCGACATCGTCTGGGGGTGGATCAACGTGATTCACGCGCTGTTTAATTCTGCACCCAGCAAGAACGGCAACTAAGCGAGCAACGTGCCGGCCAACTCACGTCACAACTAGTCCTCGCTATATTCAGATCAGTAAGAAGAGAGCGGTGCTGACAGCTCGTGGCTGATTGCTGGCACTTGTACTTTTCTCTCTCAAAGAACACAAAAGCTTCGCCACAACCCGTGAACTGTGCCTTTGAAGGGGTCTGAGGGTTCTGAAGCGCACTTTTTGGAACCCATACTGATAGCACACTATCGAGATTCGCTGCAAGATGCCCGTATTTAAATTAACACGATGAACAAGACCGTAGGACGACGTTCCGCGAGAGTTGTTGCCTTACAGCGCTGGGAACGAAATCAGTTTCCTCGGCAAGACTCGAAGTCCAAAGACTCGATAGGTCTCTCGGCAACTAAGCGACCACGCGTGTTCAACCTGGCTGTATCTGGTCTCTTCTCTCGTCTCACGTCTGATCTCTCTCTAACAACAGACACACGACAGGCTCGGACAGGTGAAGTCGTGAGTCGAGTGCAGGCGAGCGGAGGAGGGGATGCACATGAGTTTTTGTATTGGGGAAAAATCTTTAGATTGTCCCCCTCTTTGAAAAAGTCTGTTTTATGACGTGACGCTTTTGTGTATTGGGGAAAAATCTTTAGATTGTCCCCCTCTTTGAAAAAGTCCGTTTTATGACGTGACAAATTTGTGTATTGGGGGAAAATCTTTAGATTGTCCCCCTCTTTGAAAAAGTCTGTTTTATGACGTCACAAATTTGTGTATTGGGGAAAAATCTTTAGATTGTCCCCCTCTTTGAAAAACCCGGTTTTTTATGTCACGCTTTTGTGTATAAATTTTTAAAGGTTCATTTCGCCGAAAACCAGCTATTCCAAAAGGGAAAGACTATGGGCTCCGGAAGTCCGGGATGGTCATCAGGTCATCGCGTCATCGAGTCTGATGACAGAGCCGGCCAGCCGTAGCCGGCTCTAACGTTCCTTCCTTCGCGCGAACAACATCGGTTACGTTATGACACAAGTATCGCATGCGTTGACTTTCTGAGGAAGCAACTAATTGCTGCGCACCAACACTTACTGTAGAGCTCACAATTTCTCAACGTTCCTTCGCCTTGTGGGGCGGCCGGTGCTGTGACTGTTGTAAATATGCGCAGGGATTGTTTGAATGCTCGACTGTTTTTTATTTTTCAGTTTGTTTATGTTGATATTTAAGCTCACGATATTGGGTGTGCGCAGTGTGTGTCGCAGGTATTCCGATGGATGCCGAGGAGGGGCGCGTTCTTTTGAGATGTGGAAGTCTAGGGCAACCTAGCTTGGGATGAAACCCAACCACATCGGACTCGTGGTCACTTGTCCATTTATTCACCTTGAATATGTACGCAAAGTTTGAGGAGCAACGACTTAGGATAAGGCATCGGCTGTTTTATTTTTATGGGTTTGTGGCTAATTCGCGACCTCTTGAGGTGTGGAAGTCGAGGTTGGTATATGCCAACCTTGCTTGGGCTCAAACCCAACCACATCGAACTCATATTATTATCTTTATTGTAGCTTCAGTAGTTATGCAAATTTGCGTCTTATGATGTTAGGATTATAGTCTTAGGTTGAATTCGTTTTTGGGTTCATGGAAAGTTCATACACTCCAATCAACTTTGCTTACTTACATACCTTAAGCTTTACGCAATCGCGGCTTCGTCGTTGTGTGTTTCAATGAAAGTATGTCCAAGCAATACAACTACCAAGTTTGAGGTGTAATGCGTGGATATAAGGCAATGGCTGACTTTATTTTTGGGTTCGAAGATGACTTCAAACCCAAAAAAGAAATCAGCCTATGACCCATCCAAACTTCAACAAAACACACGATGCACGGCAGTGAAGTTAAAAAAGTGTGAATGAGGTGAGTCCGATGTGGTTGAGGTTGAGCCCAAGCAAGGTTGGATACACCAACCTCGACTTCCACACCTCAAGAGGTCGCGAATTAGCCACAAACCCATAAAAATAAAACAGCCGATGCCTTATCCTAAGTCGTTGCTCCTCAAACTTTGCGTACATATTCAAGGTGAATAAATGGACAAGTGACCACGAGTCCGATGTGGTTGGGTTTCATCCCAAGCTAGGTTGCCCTAGACTTCCACATCTCAAAAGAACGCGCCCCTCCTCGGCATCCATCGGAATACCTGCGACACACACTGCGCACACCCAATATCGTGAGCTTAAATATCAACATAAACAAACTGAAAAATAAAAAACAGTCGAGCATTCAAACAATCCCTGCGCATATTTACAACAGTCACAGCACCGGCCGCCCCACAAGGCGAAGGAACGTTGAGAAATTGTGAGCTCTACAGTAAGTGTTGGTGCGCAGCAATTAGTTGCTTCCTCAGAAAGTCAACGCATGCGATACTTGTGTCATAACGTAACCGATGTTGTTCGCGCGAAGGAAGGAACGTTAGAGCCGGCTGGCCGGCTCTGTCATCAGACTCGATGACGCGATGACCTGATGACCATCCCGGACTTCCGGAGCCCATAGTCTTTCCCATTCCAAAACGAACACCGCTTTGTGTCACGCTTTTCGAGCGTGACGCTTTTCGAGCGTCACGCGTTACACGCACTCAATTTAACCCCTGTTACGCACTTTAGCGTCGTAGATGAAAACTGCGAAACGATTCGTGTGTCGTGGATAAGTATGTGTCGCACGCGGCAGTATATAATTTGATATTTAGAATATTCAATACAAAGCCTCTTTATATTTAATTGGTCAATGTAATATATAATATATATATTTTTAATTTTATTGGAATTGCACAGTGCAGTGTCACGACTGTCGATTATAAATATAACTTAGCACTGTATAACTTAACACTGTAGTATTATTTTTAATATGACTTATTTAATTTTAAAATAAGATGAAGACTTTATTGACGGTATAAATATTTGGATGTGGTCGACTGGACATTGACACATAAGACTTTAGACGTATGACATGACATATGACATGAGACGCAGTCACCCACTCAATTTAACCCCTGTTACGCACTTTAGCGTCGTAGATGAAAACTGCGAAACGATTCGTGTGTCGTGGATAAGTATGTGTCGCACGCGGCAGTATATAATTTGATATTTAGAATATTCAATACAAAGCCTCTTTATATTTAATTGGTCAATATAATATATGATATATATATTTTTAATTTTATTGGAATTGCACAGTGTCACGACTGTCGAATATAAACATAACTTAGCACTGTATAACTTAACACTGTAGTATTATTTTTAATATGACTTATTTAATTTTAAAATAAGATGAAGACTTTATTGACGGTATAAATATTTGGATGTGGTCGACTGGACATTGACACATAAGACTTTAGACGTATGACATGACATATGACATGAGGTAGTTGTCAGGCACTGCCTGTCTTGACAATGCGCACGTTGGCGAACTTGTTCGCCGACGTGTCATTGTCAAGACAGGCAGTGCCTGACAACTAACTTGTCTTGCGTTGATCCCCTACTAACCCAAAGATCGAAGGTGACCAAGGTGTCCACGAGCGCCGCTTGACAATGTTGAGCAGCGCTTGACAATGTTTGTGAGAGACGTTGCCCTTTATCGTCGTCCATTTAGTCAAATTAATTTTGAACTCTACCGTCGATCCCCAGCCTGTTTTCCGCTTCTCGACTGCACTCGATCTGCGGAAGGTATAAATCGTTTGCGCAAGATGTACCTACAATATAATCAAGTATTTCACGTTTCCCCATCCAAGGTACAAATTATACAATTTTCCCACCACTTAATTTTTACTCAGATTATTTCACTATACAGTCCTCCCACCACTGTATTTATACTCGATACTGAATTTCACAGTAGCATACTGAATTTCACTATACAGTAGCATACTGAATTTCACTATAGGAATTACAGGAATTTCAGAACTTCAACTTGTATGCTACTGAATTTTACTATACAGTCGTCCCACCATTGAATTTATACCAAGATTATTTCACTTTTTCCCACCACCGATTTCATATGTAAGTTTCCAGTTTCGAATTTTAAGTTTTGAAGGTGATGGCCGATCGAACGTGATGACCGATTTTGAAAGAGCTGGCAGAGGATTTCGCGTCGCGCCATTGGTGTGTATAATTTCTGTTGCAGCCCACATCCACATCGGCGTCTTTGATGACAGTGTCACCAACTTTCATTTATATGTGAGCTTTGCGGCATTGCGGACTTCGCAATCTAAATATAGCATAGTGTGACAGGCTGACGACGTTTAGCGCCCGCAGAAGGATATGTATGTATGTATGTATGTATGTATGTATAATTTCTGTTGCAGCCCATACAGGCGTTTTTTATGATGGTGTCACCAACTTTCATTCTGGGAGCTTTGCGGGCTTCGCAATGTAAATGGAATGCTAAAAGAATAGTGTGACTGACGCTGATCCCGCTTCCCACAGATTTTATAATTCCTGTTGCAGCTCATACAGGCGTCTTTGATGACAGTGTCACTAACATTCATTCCGGGAGCTTTGCGGGCTTCACAATAATAGCATAGTGTGACAGACGCCGTCTTGCGTCACGCCGAAGATTCCATATATAGGTGTACGATTCCTGTTGCAGCGAAGTTGTGAATCGCCTTTTTGTTTTATTAATCGTGAAGGCATTAACCTGTATTTTAATATTTCATATATGATGTTACATCATATCACGTCATCATATTTCATTACGTAAAATCACGTCATCATCGAAATTCGATGCGCGCGCATATTCGACCATCCATTATAAAGGTTTTGCTAATTTTCGATGTTCATCATCAAACGCCCGCGTGGGCGAGTGGATTAAGCGGGGGTGGCGGTGAGCGGTTGATGTGGTGTGAGGCAGGAACCTGGATCTAAGCCACAAGTGGAGCGCGATGGAGCAATGGTGGCGAAGCGGTACAGGCGCCTCGGTGGCGCCCCCGGAGAGCCGGGGGGGTCGCCGGGGCGCAGGCGAGGCAGGGGAGCTGATTTGGGACGCGTCATTAGCATTTATGCTCCCAGGATATTTTTCATATAATTATTATTGAATATTATTCATATAAATATTTTAAAATATTTCTGAATATTTCTGAATATTTTTATATTTTTATATTTTACTTTTTCATGTATAAATTTAAATAAGCGGCGTCTTGACAAGAACCCTTGTCCGCAGACGTGTCATCCGATGTGGACCAACCACAGTACTCCATTTTTAGCAACGCAAGACAAGAGACGCAGTCACCCACTCAATTTAACCCCTGTTACGCACTTTAGCGTCGTAGATGAAAACTGCGAAACGATTCGTGTGTCGTGGATAAGTATGTGTCGCACGCGGCAGTATATAATTTGATATTTAGAATATTCAATACAAAGCCTCTTTATATTTAATTGGTCAATATAATATATAATATATATATTTTTAATTTTATTGGAATTGCACAGTGTCACGACTGTTGATTATAAATATAACTTAGCACTGTATAACTTAACACTGTAGTATTATTTTTAATATGACTTATTTAATTTTAAAATAAGATGAAGACTTTATTGACGGTATAAATATTTGGATGTGGTCGACTGGACATTGACACATAAGACGTTAGACGTATGACATGACATGAGACGCAGTCTGTAACCCGGTGTTTCAGCGACGAAACCTCCTCTGTACTGTACTGTCGGTTTTCTGTACTGTACTGTCGATTTTGGGGAATTCTGTGCCGACGTGGCAGTCGCGCGACAGTACTCTATAGTTTGGCTATCATTGGCTATCATTGACTAACTTTGGCTATCCGATTTGAAATTATGACAGCCCTGTCATCGGGGGGTCTGTGGGGGTGTCTAGGGGTCACAAAAATTAAATTTTGCCGATTTCATCGCCGGTGGGGGTCCCCTTCGTCGACCCCCCCAAATTTCAGTAGGTTTAGGGTTTAGGTTCTGGGTTTAGGGTTTAGGTTCGAGAAATTACGTGAGAATTACGTCAGAAATCGTAATTTAGTTCAAATGCGTATTTAATAAAATAGGGTACCGGGTAGTAGGGTAATGGGTATTTCTAAAAAAAAAATTAAAATGCTATAAGTTTTTTTACAAAAATACTTTTCTTCCTTTGAAATACTTTTCTAAACAACCCATTACCCTACTACCCCTTACTTTTTATATAAATAAATATATATATAAAGATAAGTAATTTTATGTTAATCTCTCATATTCCCTCATATTCCCTCATATTCCCTCATATCAAAATTTGCCGATTTAATCGACGAGGGGGAGTCCCCTACGTTGACCCCCCAAAATTTCAGCAGGTTAAATCGCGGAAATAGCATCGTCTCGGTCATCTCGGTAAAAATGCGTATTTAATAAACGAATAGGGTACCGGGTAGTAGGGTAACGGGCATTTTTAAAAACATTTTCTATTTCATAAAATTTATTCTACAAAAATACTTTTCTTCCTTTGAAATACTTTTTAAAACAACCCATTACCCTACTACTCATTACCTTTTATTTAAATAAATAAATGTTAATTTATGTTATTCTCTCACATTCTCTCACATTCTCTCATATCCTTTTTTTAACTTTAAGACGAGCTCTTAATTAAGTAGAATTTAAAATAAATCAAATATGTCTACTCAAATCGATCTTTTCTTTTCGCTACCTATTGAAATTCAAAGCGACGTATATAATTACAAAATTTATTTTGAATTTAATGATTTAAGCGATTATTATTTTGAACTCATAGAGGAATATAAAATACTTAATCCTAACAAATTGTTGATGTGGGACATAAGTCAATTTCTATTTTACAACATTTTTGAGCTATTTTTTGACGATTTACTTGAAAGAAATATTGATAGAGGGTTTGCGCTTATTGAAGAAATTTTAGAAGATAATATCTTGGAATTTTTTTGGGATGTGTATGAAGTGGATAGAGCGGATGAAGAAATTGAATTTGAAATACTTGAAAATGTATTATACAAAATCTCCGCAAAAGAGTATTTTAGTATGCGAGCAAATATTTTACGACTCTATAATGAAGAGGATGAAGAGGATACACGCTTTGCTAACAACTTTAAAGATTGTCCGAAAGACATATTTAAGCATTATATGTGTATAGAAATACTTGACAACTTACTTCCATTTATTTTAAACGGAGACATATATATGAACAAATATGAACAATGTAAATCGTCCATTAAATGCTTAAAAAGAATGACAAATTTTAACTTTAACTTTAAGACATACCATTCAATGAGCATAACTTGAAACAAATCAAGTATGGAATCCGAGCGAGACATTGAAAATAAATATGCAAAACAATTGTATGTTTGGCGAAGAGGCATTTTGGGCTTAAAAGGAGGTGTAAAACCACCAAACGAAGTAATAGAGTATTTAAATAAAGAAATTCCTGATTGGCAAGAATATGATTGTGGTTTTAAAAATGAAAAAAGAGTGTGTGCCAATCATTGTAGCAATGTCAATGTTAAAGTTAAATGTTGTGCAAAATGCAAAAAGATATATTATTGTTCGAGAGAGTGTCAAAAAATGGATTATAAAAGACACAAGTTAGAGTGTAACTAAATTGAAATTACACATTTGTTGCCAATTCCGATTCACTAATTAATTCTCTTTGGCATTTCCAACACGGGGTTTCGATATATTTGCAACGACTCATTCGTATGCCACCGAAGATTGCCGCAATTATCATTACTAACACATTTCCGAACGCTTGTAAATCGCAAGAATTATTGAAAATATCCATATATCTTATAAGCTAGATATGTTTTGAACGCTTCCTATACAAGGGTTTATAATACAATGCATTTTTCTTCAAGCTTTTAGCCCTCTTTTGCTTACCCTTACACGAGCACTTCATTTACTAGTATATTATCTTATAATAGATTATTTTTTCCTCGTATTCTATTTGAAATTTGTTTTTGTTTTCTCAAATAACTTCGTGACTCGAGGGAATATATTGTCTTCGCAATCGCTCGTGATTGTCCATCCGGCAACAAATCATATTGTGGTCGTATAGGTGCTTTTGTGTTGTTTATGCTAGGCAATTTTAGTTTAGATGGAGACCTATTGACAATTTTTTGTAGTTTTCCCTTTTTGATACTCATTTGCGCACGAGCGAAGTTTCGCTATCCATTCCTTTCGGGTGCCCATTTTAATGTTATATAATATGTTATGCTATATATTAATAATACAAATCATATGCTACGTTCAACTTTAACTAAACGTAAAAACGCGGCTTTATGTAGGCAAATGGAAGCAAATGCTCTTGGAATAACACCTATAAGTCATGAAAAATTACTAAAACAAACACAAAAATTTGCACAAAAATCTGGCGGATATGCACCTTCGGTCCCGAATTTCGATGACGGAATACTAATCAACGGCAAACCGATTATAGATTACACCGAACCCAAGTTCAACCCGCTATTAGAAAACAATAAACATTTTGTGTTAAATAAGATTGACAATATGACGCCAATTGAGAGGCGAGCATTATTTGAAGAATTCAAAAGTAAAGCGGAAATCGAAAATCTAAAAGTCATTTCAAAAACAATAACTTCACCATCGGAAGGAATAAGTTGGCTTAACCCTTAAACCGTTTCCTGGGTCATATATGACCCAAGGGTACCTAAAATTGATTTGTGAAGCCGTCTAAAATCCAAAAATGCTTTTGAAAACAGTTTTGAAAAGGTCTCCCTTATGCGCATCAAACTGCGTGACCAATGTCCCTCAAAACTGTGGCATGCTTCCAAGATCAAACGATGAAGAGTGTGAAAATCGTTTGACGCAACACACGGTTATGGTTTGCGCGTATAAATACGCATGTTCAACCCTATTTAGGTCACGTTACATCTTCAACACATAGCTAGGCGTTATGCAAAACATGCTAGGGTCATGATTAGGGTTCACACGGGGCAGTGGATACGCATTCAGCGCCGCAATGCGTGAGATATACATTCATTGGTGACATCGCATTTTCACTCGATGCTCAATTTTGAACAATGCAGTACGATGCGCCTTTGAAATACGTTTCAAGTGGTATGCTCAAAACGCAAATCGGCCTTCGTATGCGGCGACTATATGGAAAACACTGATTTCAACCAAAACCAAAAATAGTTATGACGGTTTAGGGGTTAATCGGCACAACTTGATGGGCGAGTTTAAGTCATTTCTCCGAAATGAATCTGATGGTGCGACCTTTAATACACCCACCAAAACTCGACAAGCAAAGTCAACCACAGCAATTCCGACGATGAGAGATAAACGGGGCAACTCATTAAACGATGAACAGCAAATGAATAAATTGTATTCATTTGCATCTCGTCACACGGACCATTTAACACAAGGTCACATTCGTTTACGACACCCAATTGTCTCGGCATACGCTCTCCCCGAAACTTCGACATTTGCGGACGACAACCAATTTACCGAGTTTCTAAAATCGGAAGCGATGTTAAATAGAGCGATGCCCGAGAGACGCTATCAAATGAAACCAATGAGTAGTGGCGCCGTTAACTATCCTTCGGTATCCACATTTACTCCTCCAAGCGGCGGTTATCCATCATCGTCCACTAGTCCTTCCGGAAATTCGTCGGTGTATACTTTTAAAACTCCCTAAATATATATATATATATATATTGAAAGTATATAATAATGACAAGTTGTTTTGAAAATCCCGACCAAAATAAATGCCAAAAACCATTTGGTGCTTTCAACTATAGAACATTAGACAACACATTTGTGTCCAAACCGAAAAGAACGGCAACAAATGATGAAGTTACAAATCAAAAACCCAAAACCCTCGTTATCAAAAACAAAGGCAAAAATGTTCTAACCAAGCCCGGAATCACTAATAAGCCAAAATATGACATAGATACCTTAAAGCCGACAACCTCGACACGTTTGAGTAAAGTAGATAAAGCTCATAATCGATTTCTAAAAACAAAATACGGCAAATTGCTTGAAGAAATGACAAAAGAAACCTCGTTAGGTCAACGTATAATAGGCAAAAACACTATCACTAAAGATGACGAGAGGATGGCTCAAATGGCTAGAGCGAGTGAGCTTTCGTATGCATATGCATTTAAGAAGGAAAGCCCACAACGTTTTCAAAATGCAATGTTGGATTTGCCGAGTTACGACTTGGATAAAGACTTGTCGGATAGAAATGCAATTGTTTTAAAACACAAGTTAAGAGACGAGGTTATCATTGCACAACGAGGAAGTGATGTGTCGGGTTTAAAAGATGCCGATGTCTTAATCAGTGACCCACAACGTATCCCGTTAGCATACGAGGATTGGTTCGATGTGAATCTAAAAACTCTTATCGGAAAACAACGAGAAACGGGTAGATATAAGCAAGCTGAGAGTCGTTTAATAGATGTATTAAATGCATATCCAACTAGCAATGTGGCGTTAACGGGGCATAGCTTAGGCGGCGGTGTACAAAATTATCTAATGGAAAAGTATGCATCTAAAGAATCTAGAATAAAAGAGGCTCATTTATTCAATCCCGCAATAAACCCATTTCAAAAACCTGTGGGTAACGTTCCAAATGATAGAATTCATAACATATACGGCGTCGAAGGTGACTTGGTATCAATGGGCGCAAGACGTTTAAAGCACAAGGATGCTACATATGATGTCAAATATGTCTTACCTAAACCAAGCACGGAAAGTGAAATAAGCGAACTACACGATATCAACCAATTCTATACTCCAAAAAACATAGAATCGGAAAGGGTATCGCCGTTAAGAGCTCGCCTCGGCTTGGCAAGAATCGCATCAAAATCCTTAGATGCGGGTCTTTATGGATTAGCGGTGTATGATGCCTACTATTCAGCCAAAGAAGATGAAATTCCGCAAGATTATGCAAATCGTGTCTCGGAAGATTTGAATCCCGATATCTTAGCAAATATAGACCCAGATTTTAGGTATACATCGAAGAATGCGCCCGATGAGCTTCAAGGTTTTGCAAATTGGTTGTTTTACATTCCACGCAACAAAGACAAAAAGAGGCAACGAGCATTTGAAGATAGACATTGGCATTCAAATTATGATTACCAAAAGCAAGGAATTCGTAAAGATGAATTTGACGATAACGTAATTTATGTACACGGCGTCAAATTTGTGGATTCGTCAAAAACGCCAATACCTGCAAAAAATTCGCAACGGCAACAAGCAAATATACCTCGAACACGAGAAATGGAGCAAATTCCTAATATGGTTTGATGAATGCATATATTATATTCTCTATATATTATAATAATTATAGATGTCAGCCTTTTCGCTTGGAAGTACATCGATTGTTAGTGACGAACTTATCTGCAAAAATCTGCAATGCACAACGTTCAATGGTGGTCCACCTCCTACGGGTGGCGGAGGTACTAGTTTGTGGACAATTGTGTCCGGTACGACAAATGACATTGAAAGAACAAATGGAAATGTAACCGTCAAAGAGGGAAATTTAAATTTTCAAAATGCTACAGGATTACTAAGTGATTCTTCGGTAAGTGTATACACATTAATAAATACTAGGGGAAATGGACAGGCAGAGATTGCATTGCAAAGTGGAGATGCTGTCAGTAATCCAAATGATGTTATTATTCGTGGCGAAACGTTGAAAGTAAACACAAATTCAGGTTTATTGTTAAATGTGGATAATGACCCCGGAAAACCAGCTCTAAAATTTGATTTACCAGCCGGAACAATAGCGGATGCAATAATTTTGACGTATAAAAATGTAGCAAATGGAGCCGCTTCTATTAAAGGTGACAATGATATGATAATAAGAGCAGACGGTAGATGCTTTTTTCAACAATTTGTAGCCGAGAATGATTGTGATGACAACGATGCGAATAGAAAATACGTAGCAGCCAGTCTAAATCCTTTACGAACATCGGGTAGTTGCAGTATTGCAAAAAATCTGAATATAGGGCAAGGCTTGTTTGTAAATCCAGCTAGTATGCCGCTTGAAGCTGCCGCGACAATTGGACAGTTTTATATAGAAGAAGACACACCCGGTAAATGGACTGTGAAATACAAAAAGACTTAGCCCGATATAAAAAATCTTAAGTTTATAATATATAACAATGTCGACTTTCTCTTTAGGCGAAAATGCATTTATAAAGAATTTGAGCGTGGACACCTTAATGAAAGATGGAAAACCTATTGTAAGTGTAAGTGACCCATTAGTGGTAAATACGGTCGAATGTCAAACTATAGGCTCGATTGATAATCCGCTTCAAACGATGCACATCGGTAGCGATATTCGATACCAGAACGATATTAAGTGGATTGACACACAAGACCCAACACTCGAGCGTGAACAAATGTCTTTATTGACAGATGGCTCATTGAAAGTTCACACCTCGATAAAATTCAATGATTTTGTATTAAACAATCCAGTCTCCAAATCACGATTTTCAGCAGGACTTGATGACCTTGACAGCTCTTTCGAGATTAAGTCGTTAGACCCGGTCGAACAAACAAGAGTTAAAATCGGCGAAACAGGGTTGAATGAAATCTCTTGCCTCCAAACGGTTATTAATATTGAGCCGTTAGGCAGTGGGGTATTGATAAACGACGGTCCACTTGTGCTCAATACAGGTGATATTACATTAACCTCCGGTAAATACCGGGGCGACGGTAGTCTTTTAAGCAATTTGCCATCAGGTGGCAATCAGAATCTGCAATCGGTCACTGACCAGGGTAGCACGACTACAAATAGTATTACGGCATCCGCATTTGTCGGTGACGGTTCACAATTGACCGGTTTACCGGTTCAACCTGATACATCTACACTCCAAGATGTGACTACCCGAGGTGCTACAAGCGACGTAGTTGATGTTTCATACACCGGTACCGGTACAATGAATGTATCTCAAGAGAAACTCAGTGGAAATAATCTTAGAATTGAAAGTGGTTCTGCCGGTTTGGGAAAAGTGTCCATTGGAGAGCAAACTCAAGGATACACATACGCCGACCACATTGGAGACCGTTCTATAGCAATCGGTCGCAATGCATTATCTATTAACAATACAACAAGTAATGATACGATTGCAATTGGTTCCGGTTCGTGCAATAGTAATTGTGGTGACTATGTCGTGTCTATCGGCGACGATTGCGGTCAGGTTAACTGCAAGGATGCAGCAGTGAACATCGGAAAATATGCAGGTGAATATACAGCCGGTGAAAATTCCATAAACATAGGTGCTTTGGCAGCACAAAACTCTACTCAAAGTGCGGTAAACACAGATAACACAATTGTTTTGAACGCAAGCGGAATTGAATTGAATGCCGGTGTGGCAAGTAGTTGTTATATTCGACCTATTAGGGCTAGTCCAGATGTGAGTTCAGAAAGTTTGCAATTGTATTATGATTCAGCATCAAATGAAGTTAGAAGTGGCGCAGTACTTCAAGGCTCCATAGGTACGCTCGCACAAGTGGTCGCAAACGGGGACACCGCTTCAAACATAAATCTTAGTGGAGACCTAGATGCAGCGGGTATCATTCTATCCAATTCATTAAATTATGCTTATCCAAGTTCAACCAACTCACTCACACTAACGGGTGTTCCTTTGACGCTCATCACGAAAGCATATGCGCATACGACTCTTCCAGCAAATCCGTTGAGATTTACGGGCGATGTATTTACATTTGTTAATAACACCGCCGATACGATTACAGCTTCGACTATTGTTATGTTCGATGATGATGGAATAAACACCGTGAATGGAGTTCAACCATTCAATAACTCGTATACTCAAAGTAATCAAAACTGCACCCCCATCGGTGTCTGTATTCAAGATAGTGCCGCAAGCCAATCGTATTTCGTATTGATAGGACGTGGGTTTACTACTTGCAGAAATGCAACTGCTACGGACAACACCTACGTTAAAGGGCAACGTGTTAAATGCATAGTAAATGGTGAGATTATTAGCGCTCAGATTAATGCGGGAGATTCGATTATTGGTACAGCAATGGAATCAAAAGTTGCAGGAGCGGGTGAAGGCGTATTAATTTGGGTAAGACCAGATTTCAATTATTTTGTTTGAATTCTATTATAGTAGCGGGTAGCTAGTAATGGGCATTTTTAAAAACATTTTCTATTTCATAAAATGTATTCTACAAAAATACTTTTCTTCCTTTGAAATACTTTTTAAAACAACCCATTACCACGTACCCAATACCTTTTATGTATATTATATGTATATATATTTATGTTTAACAATTGTATATTAAGCATCCGATTCATCATCATCGGAGTGTCTTTGAGGTTTGCGCATTCCAACACGTACACGTTTAGTCCTACCATTGATTTTTCGTTGAGCGGGATATATATGATGTTTTGTTAAAAGCTTGCCAAATTCGGTTGCGGTCATTAAATTTCCATCTTTTATAAACCAATCGTGTACGTTTTCAATAATAACATACCAATCACCAACTTTTTTCCAATCAAATCTATATATCCCTTCTTTTGTCATTACACCGCTGAAGTCTTTTAGAATGTCTTTACTTTTGTAAATCTCATAATTAGCCTCAATCCATTCAAATCCACCTCTATTAGAACCCGTTCTTTCCGCTACTTCAGATTTGACAAATTCAGGTTTGGGAGTTCGACCATTGATAATACTTTTTCGATAATAGTCGCACAATATACTAATAAATGCATCCGCTACATTTACTTGGTTTACGAAATTATCAATGCTATCATCTCTCACAAAGTAAGCATCGTTTGGTTCCATAATGCTATCGCTAGATGTTCTATCACATTGAACATAATTTGCTCTATCCGTGTATGCTCTATCGACCCCTTCAACCTCGGGTGTATCGTTGGATAGACAAAGCATATATGCTTGTATTTTGACATTTGTGGCGTTTCGATACAACTCTCGCATCGGTAATGTTTCGTTCCCGCCACTGCAAAACTTTTTCAAGATGGTTGCGGACAACTTTTCAATTCTCATTTTGTGTTCGCCAAAATTATTTTTTGTCGCTTCAACACCTATGTCACATTCATTACTTATTGCAAAACGTCTATGCCACAGCTCAACCGCCCAAGTCCATTTTCGTTCATTTTCCATATCGGATTTGTACTTTTTGGCTTTTAAATTTTCTCCATCAAATTCATATTGGAATTCTTCAAATGCACGTTTCAATAATGAAGTCAACTTTCCTTTACCGCAAGCCGTATCGCCTATCAAAAACATAAATTGTCTATCACATATTTCGCCCGCCATCCCCCGTGCTAATTGCTCAAGCACATAATCTCGTTTTTCAATGTTGGTAATTGGGTTATCAAACAATCTCCTAATCACCTCAGATTTCAATTCGGAGTAATCTTCCGAAACATTATAGTCCCGATGTATTTTGTTGATAAAGTTATAGCTTGGATGCTTCTTCAATAATTCAAAGTTTTTCAAATCCAACACACCATTATCGAAAAGAAGGTACCCTTTACTTTTCGACACGTCAAACTCTATCAACACGGGTGCTTTTTGAGAGACTAGCTTGTATGCGGGTTCATACAAACTCATAAAAGACTTTGATTCATCTTTGGAACTAACATTTATGAATATTTTGGTGTAGTTGCGCTCAATGATTTTTAGATGCAAACCTTTCCCTTTATGTTTATCAAGTGTCCACCTACCGTCTTCTTCGTCATATACCATTAACCCCAATGGTGTGATGAAAATTTGGTCTTGAAATTGTTCGAGTATTAGGTCACAATGTACTTGGTCACTACGTCGTTCATCTATGTCATCGATGAAAGGTTGGTGGGATTCAAGCCATCGACAATCTTCATCCGTGGCGGAAGTTGCTTGACATTTCAATTGCATTTCAAAACACGTGTGTGCTTTTATACATACTTTCAACTCGCTTATTACTTTGTCAATGTCGACATTATCGTCTTTATATACCAAAATCTCGTCGTGGATTAGTGCCGCAGGCTTCATTTTAGTATTCGTCACCAAATAGTCATATATACACATCATCATCCGACTCTCTATTTCTTGAATATACAACCCCAATGCACTCCTGAATTTTGCCATTTCTTTTGTCTTATTTTTTACTTCACAAGCTACTTGTACGGCTTTTGCAAATTTTGGAAAGTGCTCGAGGGCATCATTTGTAAGTATATTTTTTATTTGGTCTTCATATTGTTTTATACAATCTATATATTGATGTTTAGGAAGTTTAAGTTCATTTAACCAAGTTTGAAATGAGCCTCCAAATGTCAATATTAACATCAAGTGTTTTGCATTAGCTCTACTCACATTATAACTTCGTTGAATGTTGTAAAATATACTTTCTCTATTCACAATGTAATCGTTTATCGCCGAGCATTCAATGTTATACTTCTCACACAATTGAGATATGATTGTTGGATGCGCATTTTCTAAATCAAATGAAATGTAGTTTCCGTCCATAACAAGTCGGCGGATAACATTATATTGATTTTTGGAAACAACAAGTATTATACTTATCACTCACCGGGTAATATCTACCTAAATTGTATGGTGCTTTTTTGTAAGTTATGGTGTTCATATGTGTCTTTTTACTCATAAACTTATGCATCTTCTTCAATTTGGTTTGCTCCTCGCGCCACATCATATTCTCTATATCATAACCTTTGGAATTTACATCTACTTTAAGTAAAAGTTCCATAACCTCATACTTAAAATAGGTCTCACTTAAAGTAATTTGCTCGGGGAATTTATTATAATTCATTGTTTCTATATACTATGAATACGGTTTTTCTTTAAGTTAAATTTTAATAGCATATATATTATCAGCATTTTTTATTTTCTTTTGGTGATATGACTTCTTAACTTTTTCACAATGCAGAAGACGATTACGGTCATACCAAGATGCATTATATTTTTTTTGTGACGCATTATACCTTTCCCGATTCTTTTCTCTATATCGTTTGGCTGCTGCTTTTTGTGCTTCGGATGTAGGCATCGCGCTACCAGATTAGTGTTATAAGTGACCGAAGCTTTAAATGCGTTGTTCATAGCATATATGTTCAATAAAGCAACACACGTAAGGTTATGGTACCGGGTTCCGAGTAATTGGTACTTTTGAAAAACATTTTCAAATAATTAAAAATAAATGTACAAAATGATATTCTTTCTTTGATATACTTTTATAAACAACCCATTACCACATACCCATTACCCAATCTATCCTAAAAATTTTAACTTTAAGACATAAACTCTATAAGGTATACTTGAATTATTTACAACATACTCAAGTACATACATACATACTTTACTTACTTCTACTTACTTTCACAAATATGTCTTACTCCGCGATGCTCAAATGGGGTAATAAGACCATTGATGTGGAAATTGAAAGATGCGATAACTTGTATGTTTATGTAAAGAGAAAAGAAGACAAAATGTATTTGAGTGCTCACGAAAATAAGAAGCATATTTTTTGGATTGATGAGCCAAGTGATTGGGAAACTTGGGAGATTACCGAAAATAATCATTTATACTCTTGGCATTATACTTATGCATTTTATGACGAAACAAACGACAATCATTGGCAATGCGGGTCACATAAGGAATACTCCACTTTTCAAGTGATAAAGCCTTCGGCACAAAAAATTACGGATATGCCATATGTACAAAACTTGATGAGTGAAATTGAAAGTATGTTGAGCAATGTAAAATTGAATAAACAATATCGAGACAAAACAAAAAAGATTCGCTTCAACCTAAATTGGTCATTTATGCTTGGAAACACGACCGGAGCATTGGGTGGTGGTGGTATGCAAACACCTCACAATATGCCTCATAAGAAAGGCAAAGGTGTTTGTGTGAGTAAAGTTGAAGATAGAAAACTTCCGAAATGGAAGCAAGCATTATGGGCGGTTTCGAAGGAATTGATAAGTATTATTGATAAAGATTTTTCGGAAGGCGAGTACGTTGTCAATTATGCAAAAATGGAACCCGGCACGTATGTGAAAAAACACGTCGATGCCGAAGATATAAGTTTTCAATATGCAATGGCGCTTGGAGATTTTAAAGGCGCGCCATTAAGGTGTTACGACTCAAATGACCAAATCATCGGTGACTTTTACAATCGAAACAAAGTGTTAAAGTAGACGGGAGATTACCTCACGAAGTGATTATGGACGATTTTGAAGGTACACGATATGTAGTCATATGGTTCAAGTTGTACGACCATCGAAAATTAGTGGAAGACCCAATATTGACAACTCCTTGCTATGTATAAATAATGTCATCATAATTCGACCGAAATAACTCGTCCGGCTGATACCATTAATTTAGAAGTGAACATACATATAATCATAGTTTCATTGGGTCCACCCGTAGCTTCATTCCCCGTTTCAAATGCTACACCGGCAGCCGATGGATTGTCGCTAGCCGTACATTGTAAATAACAAGAACTATTGGTTCCTAAACTTGAGTATCCACTTAATCGGCGTGGCTCATTATCCAAACATAAATTTAAAGGCAATATAAAAGAATTGTTGAAATAATCAGTTCTTGATTGCATATGATTTGAACCCATCATTGAATATTGGTCTCCCTGTGAATGAGTGATATTCATATACGCTTGTAACGGAGAATTAGGAAATGCAGGGGTCAACACGTTATTTACGCTCCATGAGTAACGGAATGCTCTATTACCGCCGTATATTTTAGATGGCAATTGATAAAGACGTCCAAGACGATTAGTATATTGTGCAATCCCGGTTTCATTTACGGTTCGATAATTCAAAGGACGGGTTATCGCATAAGCTTTATTCCAACAATTCACCGATAGTGCAAACCTTACATTTTTATTATTGGTCGAATCGCTTTGGAAAAATGTCGCATAATTTTCAAAAATGATTGTTAATGCTCCTTTTGAAATTAATTCCTCTATATTTTGTTCAACGACTCCGCTTGAGAATGATAATGTGGTAATTGATGCAGAAACTTGAGATAACGTAAAGCTTGCATTTTGAGCAAATGTTTGAGCAGCAGCTGCTTTAGTAGTAAATACCCCGGGGGCTTTACCTTGTTCGCCATATAACAAACTCGTTACTGCATTGTCGGTAAAGAGCCTGATACGTATTGCCCCGAGTGTGCTCGAGTCAATTATGGATGGCTCACAAGTTCCTAAAAATCCTAAAAGATTGTTCAAAATAAATTCTCGCCCTTCAAAGTCACCCGCTTGATTATCTTCGTCAGCTGAACCCGTTATCAATCCATTAGTTAATTGGATACCCTCCGAGCCACAATTCGACAACACGCTTCTATATGTTATTTCGTTTTCTAAATGGTCGCTAACTAGATGTTTAACCTCTTGAATGTCAGATGCTTGAGCCACCGATTGATTTACAATAACACCATTTATACTTACCTCATATCTAGAGAATAGGTTGAATATTTCCGGCAAAAATGAATGACACGTTTTCAATGCACCTCCTCCACTATCGTACGTAAATGCACGATTGGTTTTGGCAAAGAATCTTATAGCAAATTTGCGCGTGTCAATGAAACTATTTATGGGTAAATTTATCTCCAAAGAGCCACCACCACCATTAACAACGGTCGAGTTTGATGTCAATAATTCAAATTGATTTTGGCTAAAATCTGTCATTTGAGTCGTCGCATAACTTAAGGATTCGGGATAATAGCTGTCTAACATATCTTTATAATAATATATAATACAGATAAATTTATTGCGAATCATTGCTTATAACTTCCACTTTTAATGAAAAACTGAAATACACATTTCCCGACCTAGCTTGAGTAACAAGAGAAGACGGTGTTCTGCCATTATTTTTTGAAATTTGAAACATTAATCTACCACGTGAGTCCGTTAATGCAAAATTTATTTGTGACAATAGACTTGGACTAATGACAACGCTATAATTGTTGTTGGCATCTAAATATGAAAACGACGGCTTAGATAAATCGTCAATAGCAATTTTAAATAGTATATCACTAGATATCATCTCACCGACTTGGTCGTCACTTGCTTGACTTAAATTAACAACCTCCAAAGCCGAGCTGGAAACTAACGATTGTGTGCGGAGATATAATTCTCGAATTGTGTTCGATGTAAATGGAAAGTAGCTTTGCATAGTCTTTGGTGATGTCTTTTGAAACATCGGCTCTAATTGGCTCAATTCGGATTTGCCTACCAAATCTCGCTCCCGAACCGGATTGCCCCCTAAAAGTTCGCTCGAATCGTTGTTGAGTGCATCGTTTACCGTTGATGCAAATGGGCTTATTGCATTTAACAAAGTTCCGCTACACCTCCCTATGCTTTTGGTTGCGAAGGAGTAAAAATCAAACTTATCTTCCAAATCATTGTCGAATTCCAACACAATTAATTTGAGGTTTGCATCGGCTTGTGTTGCTACACTAGCCGTCACCGTCACGGCGGAACCGGCGGGTCCTAGTTGATTATTTATAGCATCACCTATAGCCGCCAAAATTTGTGCGTCGTCAAATGTTTTAGGAAAAGGAAAATTTTGGGGGTTGATTTCAATTTTAAACAACTTGTTGGCATTAGCTGTTTTGTCTCCCAAAAAAATGTATTGTTCGTTTGATTTATATCATAAAATGTCTTTTCAATGTAAAAATCATTAACGGTGAGTTGCAATTGGTCCGTCGTCTTATATGAAAGCAATTGACTCGGAATATTATATTGACCCAGTCGTGAATCGAGTAAACTATTTTGTTCGCTATTAAAGTATAACATTTTTGAGAATTTCGAGACATTCATCGTTACTATATGGTTACATTATTTTTAACATAATCGCTTAACTCTTGTTCATTCATTTTGGCATACTTGTAATAATCTTCTTGAGTTTCACGTGGTTTCGGTTTTACCAAGGATTTATTATCGTACCAATTTTGGAATTTGTCGGGATTTACCATATATGCTTTAATTGTGTATACTAGAATCGAATGGGGGAGATGTGGATGTAGTTCCTTATAATGTTTAAAATAGTCGCACATAAGTTCCTTTTGCCGGTAGGTGAAGCACTTTTCGGGAATGTCGGCAATGCAATTCATTTTTTAAATAGTATTATATTAATGAAAACAATTAAATTGAATGATACAAAACTTAAAATTCAACCGCCCAAAGGTAGTGCATTTCAATACGAAACGGGCGAAAACCTATTGAAACAACCATTCAACATTTTATTGGTAGGTCGTCGTGGTTCAGCCAAATCGACCTCGGCGTGTAACTATTTACGAATGCTTAAACAAGATGACAATTGCGACCGTATATTGTGCATAAGCTCAACATTCTCATCCAATAAATCACTAATGGAAGACCTAGATATAGAGGATGAAGATGTGTTCGACCCGGACGACCCAAAAAACATTGATAATGTATTAGAAATTATGGACAATGAAGCGGAAGGTTATGAAAACTATCTAACAGAATTGGAAATTTACAAGCAAGTTATGAAAATGATACATAGCGATTCGGTAAGTATACTCGATATCCCACCAGAATACTTGTTAAAATTTGCTTCAAACAATTATCAACCACCGACATATAAGTATCATCATCAACCGAGAATCATAGCATTCGTTGATGATGCACAAAGCACTCGGTTGTTTGGTAACCGAAAATTTATAAATATGTGTGTACGGCATAGACATTGCGGAATGTTCTCAAAAAATATGGGAGGTGCTCTAGGCTTGAGTTTGTTGATTTGCGTCCAAAACTTTTCAAGCGCCCAATTTGGTTTACCTCGTGCCGTAAGAAACGATGCAACGGCATTATGTTTGTTCAAAATATATGACGAGAAAGAGATGGAAAACGTATATAAAAGTGTTTCGGGAGAGATACCTCTTGAAGAATTTATGGAAGTATATGATTATGCTACAAAAGAAAAATATTGTTTTTTGCTTATAGACTTGAACCCCAAAGATTCAAATAAGAAGTATCGGAAATGCTTTAATGAGCTAATAGTACCGAATGCCAATTTAAAAATGGAAAGTTAATAGTAAATATATATGAAAACTCCTTGTGAAAGATGTACGGCTATGACCAAATCCGGGCATCGATGTAAAAATATGACTTGCAAATGGAGTCCATTATGTTATGTACACAAGCAAGTTGTAGTCGGCGATAGCCAAATACCTAACTCGGGTCAAGGTGTATATGCCAAGAGCAATTTAAAGAAAGGCACAATGGTTGGAAGATACATTATTGGAACCGACAAAATGACGTTACAACAAATGAACGCCAAATTTCCGAGTGTGAAGGATAGGACTCATATTTGGAGCAACAATCCAAATGCATATTTTGATGCCGCAAAACCCAATTCGGTCGCGGGCAAATACAATAGTTGTACGCCTCTAGATGCTAGAAAAATGGGATGTAAGAATAATGCAAGAATCAACAATGTAGGGAACATAGTATTAAATCGAAATGTAAAACAAGACCGCGAGATATATGTTTCTTATGGAAGGGAATATTGGAGAAATAGAAAATAAATTTTTAAGAGAGGAAATTTAAGTCTCGAGGTAATTTCATTTTATAACAAAACCACGCCGGTTCAAAATTACATTTTCCCGGGAAAGTTCTTTCTTTATTTACAATTTTGTAAAATTGAATTCGTTTCCTAGGTATTATTAATTGGATGTCATTTGCAAATAATTCGCGCAAATAGTTTGTGTTGAGCATTGATATCGGACACAACAACATAAACGGTTTACCAATTTTCTTTAAATGCGTCAATACTTCTTTTTTTTTGGGAATATGGGATGTTTGACAATATGAAATCATAATCTAATGTTTCACTATCTATGAAAAAATCTAGAGTTGGTTTGTGTATAACCTTTTGGCAACCAATCTCTTGTAGGTATTCGCCCGCAATTCCATCACAATAAAACGGTTCATATACGATTTTTTCTTTCGGAATAAATTGTTTGATATTTTCAAAAGCGGACTTAGGAGTAGCATAGTCGTCATATTTTGTAAAAGTCTTGGTGTGAAATGACGCCATATTTATCGAATTATTATATTAACAATTATTATATAAAAGAAATGTCTTTACGCATAAAAGGATTCCAAAACCAAATGAAAATTTGCTCCGGTCTCCAAGCTCCACAATATGTCGTCAATGAACCGATTGTAGGTGGTAATAAGTTAAATGAATTTTCAAAATTCCGAGGTAACAATGGACCTATGAATCCTATGTTAATGAACACTCACCGACCCGCATCCTCGATGATAGAACCGTGCCGCTCCGTAAGTCGATATTTTGAAAGAAGTTCGCGAGGTTCATATCCGGACGGAGTAGGTTATAAGAGTTATCTTGTGACAAATAAAACGCCAATTAACGCGGAAACGGTTGTGTTCTATAGACCTCGTTATCATCCACAAATTAAACATTTAAAGTATCCCAATCAATCTAGTATAGGTGGTATATATATGCCACAAAACAAAAGTGAAAGCAAGTAAATTTAGTTTGGCTTATTTTCTTTTTGTTTATATTAAATGCCAAAGAAAGGTGAACCGTTGTCCGATGAACACAAACAAATTCTTGCCAAGGCTCGAGAGAAGGCGTTAGCGATTCGACGTGAAAAATCTAAACAAAAAGCCGACATCAAATTAGCAAATGAAATAGAAAAGAGGGAAATGCACGAAAAAGCTCAAAAAGTGATATCAAAGGCGGTGACCAAGGATGATTCCGAACCCGAATGTGATACTAACGATTCAATAGATGAGGAACAATTAAAAGACCATCAAACGGACGAGGTGACAATTCATAAAAAATCTATCAAAAAAAATAAGCCCAAGAAAAAAGTTGTTTATGTACAAGAGTCAAGTGGCGAATCGAGTGAGGAGGAAGAAATTGTTGTAAAGAACAAAAAAAAAAGTAAAAAAGTATCTAAAAGCGAAATCAACGAATCGCCATCCGTGGAGTTAAGTGAACGTGACAAATTATATATGTTAACAAAGAAGTCTTTGCTAGGTTTTAATTATCAATAACAAATTATAAAGACTTCAATCTATTGCTTAATATTTTCATCGTTCCTTTAATGCTCAAATTGTTGTCTTCGCAATTTCTTTGTAGGGCGTCCTTATTCTTCTCATATTCCACCATAAATCTATATCGAATATCATTGCCTTTTTTGATATTGATTTTTATATTTTTCTTCTTAATATTCAAGGACATTACAATGTCATTACAACAATAAAAATCATATAAATGAGGACGATTTTTGGTGTATAAAACATCATACCATTTTTTATTGATAAATGTGTATTCTTGACAAGCACGTGCTTTCAATTCTTTCAAGACAATATTTGAAAAATAGGATTTCCAAATGATTACTTGAATGTCGTGGGGAGCGTCGTACAACAAATTCGAAGTAGAAGCCATATCAAAAGCGAGATTGTTAGTATTCGGTGTATATAGTGAATACTTGTTATGTTGTTAGTGCTTCAAGTATACTCTAGTATAGTTATGTCTTAAAGTTATATATATATATATAATGTAAAAAGGTACGGGGTAGTAGGGTAATGGGTTGTTTAGAAAAGTATTTCAAAGGAAGAAAAGTATTTTTGTAAAAAAAACTTATAGCATTTTTTTTTTTAGAAATGCCCATTACCCGCAACCCAATACCTTTTATGGCATTAAATCGAGTATAAGATTATAGGGAATGCGATATGCACTTTCTACACATTTAACGCCGTAACCAATATTTGCATTTGAGCTACGCGTCCGTTGTGCGGTTTCAATGTGCTTCCCATAATTTATTTTAGTATCACAATAAGATGTTTTTTTGGAACACATTTTCAACTCAAGGTTTTGTTTATTTGTCCAAATATTTGTGGTTTTACGATAACCAAACCCGCATTTGCAATATGAACACGTATGCTTGTATTGTGTTAATGATTGCATAAAATCTCTATGTTGCAACAAGCCACCGTCCGATGGGTTTTCAATATACCAATAGTTGGGTTGGAGATATTCTATAATGGTCAATGTTCGTTTTACCATCGCATCAGCCAAATTTAGATTTCGGACACCTTTTCTATGTGCTTTTGAATAACTTGTGCACGGTGGGCTTGCCCATATAATATCAAAATGTTTTGGTTTGTAGATTGTGTAATCCCAATCTAGGATGTTAGTTGTAATCGTAGCGTTAAATTTTTTAAGAATGTCAAGAGACACAACTTCACAATCGGAATATTTTGTACATAACGCATTTGATACCGAGCACGTGCCACAAAATAACTCTAAAAGTCTCATATATTATAAGAAAACACATTTTCTTACGTTTTTTTAACTTAAAGAAAATAGTCGTAAATAGTATTAGATAAGCGAAGATGAGCACACCGGAAAAAAGAATGTCGGAAAAAGAATACCGTTTGAAAAACGACTATCCGGAACCATATTTAACAAGAGAAATCCGAGAAAAATTATATGCAATCGACGAAAAAAAACGAGCTCAAATGCGACAATATTATAATAAAACCAAGACTCAACAAAATATGGAAAAAAATCATATTAAGAGCTAAAAATAATCCTAATTATTGCCCACAAGAAGATACTCTAGAAAAGTATGATTGGTCACGAGAACAAAAAGCCTTTTTATCGAGGGGTGCGGAGGAACGAAAACTGAAATTTGCCGTACCAAGACCACGACCAATACGAGCTCAAACGACAACTCAAACATCTAATACGACAACTACACAAACCGCCTCCACTACTACACCTTCCAACACACTACCACCGTCGGGTCAAAAAGATGTACTATCAAGAGATGAAATTTTTGAAATTTTAGATTCGGATGAGGGCATTGCCGAAGCTACCAAAAAGCAATGGAAAAATGTTGTCAACAATTTTGTCAAGGTGTTTAGTTTACAAGCAACCAAATGGACGGAGTTGTATACAAAATATACTAATGAAGAAATACTTGAAATGTTAAATACGGCATATAAAAATGAAACGACAAGAATTAAACAAGTTCAATTAACTCCCAAGTTGTATAATACCAAGAACGAGGATTTAATGAAAATTATTGGAATCGAACGTTACAAATTTTTTGACTTACAAGCTAAAATATTACAACGAAGCATACAAGGAAGCAAGATTAATAAAAAAATAAATGATACCACCGATTATGTCGACGACTTGATTAATGTTTTCAAAAAAGAATTAGAATTAAGAAAGTCAAAACCGAGTTCAATGGACCATTTAATAGCTATGCTTTATAGCATCGGGATGTATTCAAAACAAGATTTGAGTAAAGAGTCCTTAAGCTTTACTCCACGAATAGATTATGACAATGTAAAACTGGTCAAAAGTGATAATCAAATGACCGATGAAAATGCAAACTACTACAATTTTAACAATGGACATATGCGAATTCACGATTTAAAAACGGGTAATAGTTTCAAAATTGATTACATTATAAATCCATTAGTGCAAAAGTATATCAATGATTCGATAAAGGATAAAAACAATCCACGAGAACATCTTCTAGAGACAAACACAAAACCACCAAGACCATTTACATCATCGGCTTTGGGCAAAAAAATGACCTCAATTCTTGGAATCGGAAATCAAATCTTCCGAAAAATGACCGAAAACATTTATTCAAAAATATTCAAGGTAGACATCGTAAAATTATCGGAAGTCGCAGCTCACGAACCAAACACGGCTTATACTCAATATTTGAATAGTTTAGAATATACCGAAGATGAAAGAAAGGCGGCGCTTAACAAAATTCAAGCTCAATTAGACAAAAATGCGGCATAAAACCTGATTAGAAAAAAGAAAAGGGGCTTTCAATAGCTCAAAATGTCCGTATTGAAATGTAGATAAAAACAAAAAAATTTGGGAGTGATTTGGATAAGTATATCAAAAGTTATGACCCAAACAATAAAACCAACCGCAACCGTAATTTCCAGTTGTGACATTTGCACTCATCTTTCCGGGGCTTTCAATAGCTCAAAATGTCCGTATTGAAATGTAGATAAACACAAAAAATTTTGGGAGTGATTTGGATAAGTATATCAAAAGTTATGACCCAAACAAGGTCCACCCCGCTTCCGTGAGTGTCAAGAGCAATTTTCAGTTGTGACATTTGCACTCATCTTTTTGGGGCTTTCAATAGCTCAAAATGTCCGTATTAAAATGTAGATAAACACAAAATTTTTTGGGAGTGATTTGGATAAGTATATCAAGAGTTATGACCCGATGAATATAACCTATTATTTTCGGTTATTTTAAAGACAAAAGAAATGATATTCAGTTTGGAAGTTATATTGCTCCAAATGTTGCATACGATATGTCAAAATGTTCGTCTATTAAAAAGCTCTTACCCCTTTTTTTTCCAGCCAAAACGGTCAAGTATTTCAAAAGTTATGAACCGATGAATATACCCTATTATTTTCGGTTATTTTAAAGACAAAAGAAATGATATTCAGTTTGGATGTTATATTGCTCCAAATATTGCATACGATATGTCAAAATGTTCGTCTATAAAATACCTATATGTATGCAAAGTTTGAGCCTGAAAGACCTAGTGACTCAATAGTTATTCACGTATCAATAAACCCTATTATTCTCGGTTATTTGAGAGACAAATAAGTATGCACATATGCTTGCGTATTAAGTCAAGATAAGTATGATATTGTAAGACAAATAAATAGAATACATATGCAAGTTAAAATGATATTCAATTGCAAGCAAATAAGTCACTATTGGTTGTGCATGACAAGATTCATGA